>JAJJMB010003726.1:4207243-4356909 GCA_023531105.1 Papaver atlanticum | reverse complement strand
AAAGAGCTTTTGTTTTTGTTTATGTTTTTTTATGAGTTTCAAATCTTCTTTTCAATCATGTACAGGACAAGATGAAAGCAGAAAGTGAGGGCTCTTTGAATCCACAATTTTTACAACAGTATGCAATTGTGGGCAAAGAAGCTGCTTTTGATGAAGCTTTAAAGAATGGGGCAGGAAAGATTGGCGCAGGAGGTGTCATTAGTCTGAAGTCAACCAAACAGAAAAAGGAAAAAAAGGAGAAGAAGGATGGGAAGGAGAAAGAAAGTGATGCTAAGAGTAGCGGTAAGAAAAGAGGGAAACATGACTCTGGATCCCGATCACACAAAAAGAAGAAAAACTAAGATTCTGATGGTTTTGTAATTTTGATAATATATCTGGATTTTATATCCTTCACGATTTTGATCATCTTTCAGCACAATGACAAATTTCTATTTCTAATATATTGAGCAATCTAGCTAATATGAAACTGTAGGGCTCTGCGAAGATAAGTGGTTTAGTCTAGTTTTGCATAAGTGCGTTAGTATTTTTCCATTGTCTAGTTATTTTCGGGCTCTCCTGTATAAAATGGCATGACACGCTAGAAAAGAATCAACTCAGTAATTATATAAGAAACGCAAGAAAGCTGTCCAATGAGCATACATGCAAATAAACTCTCAATTCACAAAATAAACATGCAAAAGCCACCATTACTAAAGCAAAAAAGAAGAAAAGAAAAATCAAGGAAGTCTTTGTGCCTGAAGCTTACTAAGTAGGAGTGAAGGAATCCCTATAACAAGAGTGACGAAACCAGCTGCTGATTATCATTTCTCCCATATAACCAACCAATATCACTAATAAACACATTTTGATCCCGCAACTGCTACGATTCCGAACTCTTCTGTCATTATTCCGAACTCTTCTGCCATCATCACACACTACCGCCGGTGATGGGATGGTCTTTCGACTCCGAACTCGTCTGCCATCTTTACAAACTTCTACCGGTGAAGGGATGGTCTTTTGATTTCGAACTCTTCTGCCATCATCACAAACTTCTGCCGGGAAATGTACGGTCTTTCGATTTTGAACTCTTCTGCAACTACAATATAACACCGGTGAATGGATGGTCTTTGCTATGTCTTTAACCGCGGCTGCTTCCACTTTGGATGCCTCTTGAACTACACCATTAATTGTTGCTGTCTCATCCAGGTCTGCTTCCACTTCAGATGCCTCACCATTACAAACTACTACTGGTGAAGGGATGGCTGTCGCTAACTCTTCATCAACAACTTCAGATGCCTCGCCATTACCAACTACTACTGGTGAAGGGATGGCTGTCGCTAACTCTTCATCAACAACTTCAGATGCCTCGGCATTACAAACTAGTACTGGTGTAGGGATGGCCGTCGCTATCTTTTCATCTGCCACCGCTTCATCCACTTCAGATGCATCACCATTACAGACTACTAAGGGCGAAGAAGGAATGGCCGTTGTCATCTCATCCTCAATTTCGGACGCCTCTAAACCTAAACCACCATCACAAACCACCATTTCTGAAGGAGTGGTCACAGCTATCTCTTCATCCGCCGCTGCTTCCACTTCAGACGCCACTAGATCCACACCATACAAAGGACAATCCATAGTGTCTATTGAACCATTTCTGTCGTTATCACCACCATAACCTTCTGATGAGTTTGTGCACGAACACAATAAAGCAACAATATCGGTTTGGCTTACTGGTGAAGAAGTGCTTCCCAAGTCATGGAATGCATGTTCGAGTTTGGCGAGTTGTCGATCTATTTCGTAATAGTGTAATCGTGTACGATCTTCAGAAGTGGATTCTATCTCTCTTGAGAGAAGATTCCTCAGGAATAAAACCTTCCGATAACATTCCCATATTTGATCATGACATGGTGTTTGTGATGCCACTAACTTCTTCATTTCCGTTTCTAATTCTGTAAGTTTTCTTTCCAACACTGCGTTTGTCTTCATCATTCTTTTTTTGATCATCTTCGTCTTCATCGTTCTATCTGTCTCATTGTGCGGTTCCTTTTTTCTTCCTTTTTGGTTTTTTGAGAATGTTTAGAAAGAAACTGAACGGTGTGGCAGGTTTACTAACATTAAACATGTTGCGGTTCATTTATCGAACACGTTTGTAAAGGTGTCTGTGACGGTTGTAACTTGTAAGGGTGTGTTTGTCTCTATGGAGTCTGTTAGGCTTGAGTCCAAACCGGCAACACTGTTTCATTTTCCAAAATGAAGAGGCGCATTTGTTTTTCGAATCGGTTTTGCTTCAAGACACAAAGATATGTGAAGTGGCTTCTCAAAACATATATACAGTTTTTGTCTCTCTTTGTGTCGATCATATTTTTGGAAACGAATTAGTGACCATAGGTTTATTTTCTCGTACGTTTAGGTTGTGCCAGTGTGCTAATTAATTTCACTGAACCGAAGAGTATATCAATGCAAGCTAGGAAGATGATTTCAGCGTCGAAAAGTGGAATGCCATGAAAACCCACTTCAAAGACACGAAAAGAAATGTGCGTGCACCAAAAAATGTGTGCACCTACCGACCGACCTACCGCAAATCACATATCATATGTGCCTACGTGGGGGCTTGACATATTTCAAATTATTTGATTTAGAAATATGGTATCAAATCATTTTTCTTTTATTATTATTCAACAACTTTTTTTTAGTTGCTTTTTCACATCGAGGCAAGCTAGATAACAACAATTAATTATCTCTACTTGTCAACTGGTTCTCCGGTAAGACTATCTAACAGTTAAGATGATAATAAATGTTTGGACAATTAAGTGCTTTAAGCAAAAAAAAATAAAAATAGAGAGTGTGAAAAGAGCTGCTGTTGGTATTAATGATAATGCTAATGCTGACAAACAACAAGTAACAATGCCCCAGAATAGTCTTGCCCTAGGGTTTGATTTATTTGATCAATTTTTTTTTTTTTTTTCTTTGGAGGAAACTCCACGTAAGGTACTAAGTCAGTATTCAAAGTATGGTGATATCACGTTAATTAATGCCTTCTACTACATTTTTTATTGGTTGACTATATAAGAAGGGAGTCGAAAAGAGAAAGTAAGCCTAAACACCAAGTTACTAGCTAATGACATAAAAGAGTTTACCTGGATATTTATATACTATTATTATAGAAATAGCCACCCCATGTGAAGTAGAGAACCTAAATCGCAGTATTGGTAAAGGGCAATGCTTAATATATTTGATTCCGTACATATATGAAGGAATTCAGTCCCCCATAAATAGTTGCAAGAGATTACTAACTTAAATCATCAAACCATTCACAGCATCATTTCTAACTAGAGAAAAAAATCATTTGGTAGATAACTGCGAGGAATCAACATCATGGCTCGTGCAATGATGCAGCTTTGTGTTGCATCTGTTATGGTCTTGTTGGCCATGGGGTTTATGGCAGAGGCAGCCAGATATCCACCTGGACTCGATAATCCAAGCCAAGCTACTTGCAAGAACAAGGAGTACAAGGAATGTTACAACTTGCCTCATGTTTGTCCTAAGTTTTGCGGCGACAGTGGTTGCCATGTCAATTGTGTTTCATGTAAACCTGTGTGTGGCCCTGATAATGGGTCATCATCTGAATCTAGTCCACCACAAGGTGGTGACGATGATAAGGGAAAGGGTGATGATGACAACAAGGGTAAAGGCGACGATGATAAAGAAAAGGATGACAAGAAAGGTAAGGGCGACGATGATAAGGAAAAGGACGATAACGACAACAAGGGAAAAGGCAAGGGTGATGATGATGATGATAAGGAAAAGGATGACGATAAAAACAAGGGCAAAGGTAAAGGTGATACTCCTAGCACACCTCCTTCCGAGCCAACTCCATCACCTCCGGTATATCCTACACCACCTAACGAGCCAACTCCTTCACCTCCTGTGTACCCTTCACCACCTACTGAGCCAACTCCTTCGCCTCCTGTTGCTACACCACCTTCAGAGCCAACTCCATCACCCCCGGTCTATCCTACACCACCTAACGAGCCTACTCCTTCACCTCCAGTGTACCCTTCGCCACCTACTGAGCCAACTCCTTCACTTCCTGTGTCTCCTACACCACCTTCTACTCCTACTACTTCCCCAACAACTCCATCCGTTCCACCAAGTTCTGAGGTTTCAGCAAAGAGACGATCTAGGTGCAGAAACCCAAAGTACGGGAAGTGCTACAATGTTGAGCATGTTTGTCCTGCTGCTTGCCCAACTGGATGTGTGGTTGATTGTGTAACCTGCAAACCCATGTGTAGTAAGTATACCATTTCCCTAATAGTAAATTTGTCCATGTTTATTAGTTAGGATACGACCGATCACATATTTGTAAATATATGTATGCTAACAGAGGTAAATTATATGTAATGTGCACAGGCTGTGATCAACCAGGAGCTGTTTGCCAAGATCCAAGATTTATAGGTGGTGATGGGATCACTTTCTACTTCCACGGGAAACAAAACCACGACTTTTGTCTTCTCTCTGATTCTAACCTCCACATAAATGCCCACTTCATTGGTAAAAGAAACAAAAACTTGAAGAGAGACTTCACTTGGGTTCAAGCCATAGGTATCCTCTTCGGTGACCACCAAATCTATATTGGCGCTCGAAAGACAAGTATTTGGGACGATTCTGTCGACCGTCTAGGACTCACTTTTGATGGACAACCCATCTACTTGCCTGAATCAGAAGGTGCACAATGGCAATATGAAGTTGCACCAACTGTCACTGTAACAAGGTCAAGCACAACTAACAAAATCATTGTTGAAGTAGAAGGAAACTTCAAGATAACTGCTAATGTCGTACCCATTACCGAAGAAGAATCCACAGTTCACAATTATGGAATAACTAAAGATAATTGCTTTGCTCATCTTGACCTCGGCTTCAAATTTTATTCACTCGGTGAGAACGTAAATGGCGTTTTGGGACAGACTTACGCTAACAACTACGTGAGTAAAGTGAACATGGGAGCATCAATGTCTGTAATTGGTGGAGAAGATAAGTTTATCACTTCAAATGTCTTCGCAAAGGATTGTGCTGTTGCTAGATTCACCGGCTCTGCCACTTCTAGCAGTGGATCTTCTTCTGAGTATGCTAGTCTAACTTGTGGCATTGACGGACGTGGTGTTGTCTGCAAGAAATAGAAATCCACTCTTAACTTAAAGCTCCAAGCCTCATACAGATGGATGAAGAATAACAGTGGCTTTTAACTTGTCTGAATAATAAAACTTCACAAACTTGTGATTTTTCTGTTTGAAAACAATTCAATTAATTAACTTATTGTAATTGATTTGTATTTTCATTTTATTTATGTTTAATCTAAAGACTTATCTGTAATATCAACTCTTTGGGCAGCCACCACTATAGATGCTCTGGAAAATAAAAATATTATTGGACTTTTTTCGAACCAATAATGATAATAAGCTGTCGGTGTAAGCCCACACAAACTAACTTAATCAGAAATTATCAAATTAATTAAGTTTATCTTGGATAAGAAGCTAACCCTGTGGCAAACTATAAAGGTATTTATTTCTGGTAACGAACAACTTCAACCCTCACATTCTTCTTCTTATTAAATCTTCAAACCATCGATAGCGAAGAGAATTATTAGCTAGTCATGGGTTACAATAATTTTGGTATAGCTATTGTTGCCTTAGCTGCAACAGGCTGCCTACTGAATGCGGCTCAGGATGATACATTCCGCCAGATTATTGATGATTTGTGGGTTCGTGCTGGGAGATATTGTGTTGATATAAAGAATAAAATTGTACCTGATGAGGAAGATGAAGATAACTTGAGTGAAGAACTTGAAGAAATAAGCCAGAGAATTGATAAAGTGATGAATGCTCGCATTGACCGAAACAACAGAATCGAAGCTAAGCGGTTGAGCGCTATGCTTGAAGGATTACAAACTGTCGAACACGATGTTGATCTTATTAAGGATAAATTTCATGCACTGATGGAATCTTTCTTCGGGCCGCAAAAGGAACAGTAGATTGAAAAATTAGTAGAAAAACTAGCGCCTACAAGATTAGCTTTTTTGATTTCATGTATTTTATTTGATTTAGGTTTTTTTATCTTTTTTCTTTTGGATAATCACAATACTACCGAATTTTTGGTTTTGATTTTTAGTACATATCGATTAAAAGCTAGCAAGATAATTTTTTTCTCTTTATATCCATGTCATGAGTGATCGTTCATTGATTTTATTAGGAGTATATATATATAATATTCATGTTTGTTATGTTCACTTTTCCTCTTTATATCCATGTCAACATGAATGATAGATCTGTTATGAATTTTAGTGAATGTGAACCAACTATTTATATTGATTAATAAATTGGATATGCGTAAAATTTTTGGTCACTTACATCAAAAATTCGTGACGAACGTTCACATCAAAATAAACCGATAAACTTTCTTCACCACCTATCACAGCATAAAAGCACTTTTGGAACCGATAAGTTTAGACTGGACATCTCTGTCTGTAGCCAGAAGTATACTAGGTGGACATCTGCCATTATACTGTATTATTAAGAACCATACCAGGTGGATCCATCTATTCACTGTGAAAAACTAATCTACATATATGTTAACCGAGTTACCGCAATGGATTTTCTGCTCTAATGTATATATGTCTACACTAATAAATTTCCTGCTCATAGACAAATTGTATATATGGTTGAAACCTGTATCAAATTCTAGAGCTTCTAGCCCCACTTGAGAACATTTGACCAATAAGAATAATGGGTTTTGAGATCTTTTTTGGTGGTTTCGGCCGCAAAATCTATTCCCTTCTCTTTTCTATGCCGCCTCCCGTGATTCTTTTCTGTTCCCTTTTCCGCTTCCAATCTCATCACTTTACTGTTTTTATACAATATGCAATAATAAAAGTTAAATTTTATGATATCTCAGAGTCTAATCTTTATATTTTCGCCTTAGGATAAGAGTATGGTAATAAGAGTAACAAGTTCACATTTGGTAATAAGAGTGGGAACATAACGAGATGCTTTGAGAATAATATTTTTCTTCGTGTCTTTGAAAATCTCCAAATGTGCAGCTATAACATTTGTCCTGCTGTTTCGTTCTGCTATGAAGAGATAAAGTGTGTCAAAGTGTGTCGATAAGTTGGTGCAATTACGGGACGACCAATCTATGCACGAGCTCAACACTAGCTAGTATGCACCAAATAGAGGATGCCCATGCGCCTATCACGAACCAACTCATAAGTCCTATGTGGGAGCTTTTAGAATTATTACCGGGCTTTTTCGAACCAACAAAGAGCAAGTGAACAAGGCCCCTTCAAAAGCTTTTCTTGGATAAAAAGATAAACCCTTCCGGAAGAAACGTAAGATTCGTAACCATAAAATATTTATCTCAACTAGGGTTTAGGTATTGAATAGCTTCAACCCCTTCTTCAAATTCAAACTACCACCAGTGAAAAGAATTAGCTAGTCATGGGTCGTGGTAATCTTCTTCTTGCCTTACCTATGACATGTTGGATACTGTATTGGGCTCTTGATGATGACGATGTATGCAAGTATGTTGGTGATTTGTGGAAACGGGCTAGCAGATATTGTGCTGGTACGAAGAAAAAAGTTAAACCTGATCGTGGAGATTGGTATGAACAACTTGAACTTTTGAGCCAAAAAATTGATGAATGCAAGAATTCTGAGAAAGACCGAAGCAAGAGAAGCCAGAGAATTAAAGATGAACGGAGGAATGCTTTGCATGAAGGTTCAGAAATTTTGAAGAACGATATTGTGAAGATTAAAGATAACGTTGATGCACTAATGGAATCTTTATCATTGGGGAAAAAGGAAGATCTTTAGAAAGTCAGAGATCGGGTTTAGTTTCTTTTTATGTATTTATTTTTAGGTTTTATTGATTGTCTAATTATATTCACAATACCAGGGATTCACAGTATTAGAAAGTCAGGGTTCGGTTCTATGATATTCACTATACTAGTTTTTTTTGTTTTTTTTAAATTAATGGAACATAATTTGACTTCTTTTATTAATTAATTAAATGTTAATGTTTGGTTGTTTTCTATACTGAGCATCCAAGCACCGGTTATTGACACCCAACCTTTGATATTCGAAAAATCAATCGAATTCGACTAGACCAAATCTTTCACTTCTTTTTATTCTCAACTTAACTGATTAGGCGAAATTACAAAGTTGAATCAAGATTGCCCAGGTCGTTTTGGAAACGACTTTGCTACATTTTTATTTCAAAAGGACACATGGCCTCATATATAATCAGCTAGGTTCCAGCTAACCTATTTGCAATTTTATCATAGAAGAAGATAACTTTTTCACAGGAAAAAAAGATGAAAAGAAAAACAAGTAGGAGAAAAATTTGATTGCATAGTACTCCAGCATTCTTGATCTAATAGCATATCACAAACAACCTAGTCGATCATAGAACCTAACACCAGAATCGCTAGGTTCTTTGGTTCATAACCTTTGGAACCTAGCACCATATCAACTAAATTTTATTGAAATGCAACTAAGATAATTAAAACATTCTGTTAACAATTTTTAATTTTTATATAAGCTTTAACCAAAAGATCTCGCTGCAAATATTGATTGGTAGTCTAACAGGGTGTACTGAATCTACATTTATACGGTTAGAAATAGGTATAATATTGTCTAGAGTTACATAGTTTCTTAAAAGAATCTTAGATTCTAATAGATTTCTTACAAATCCTAATCGAATACCTAGGTGTTTCAAGGACTTTCAATCAACAAGGATAATCTAAATACTAATAAAATATCTAGATAAGGATCATCACCCGGTGACCCTAATTTGAACCGTTAAGGATCCTTAATATTACCTTCTTTAGGTATCTTTTCCAGTGGCAATGGTATTTTGCAAGCCATGTAGTTGTGAACTCCCAACTTTTGCAATACACTTGATTTATGACACTTATAAGATAGGACGCTAGTCCCGATTATATATACGATTAGGGTTTTGGTGTAAACTCATATTCAATTATATTTCTTGAAACAACTTGTTTTAGAAAAATAGTTATGTCGGAAAGCGTTGGAGTATTTATTGTTATCTCAACAAGTATTTATCTCGGCTTGTTTATGCATTTGTTGATGGGTAAAAACGATTGGCTGGTTTTTGAGGAAAAGTGGAGAGTTGTGCAGTAGACGGATCCTTAATTAATCAAATTGCGTAAACCTTTGACAGATGCATTGCACGGGTGTTCTTTGAGTTTAAGAGATCAATCTGTATGACTCCGGTCTAAACGAAGACAATGGTCGTTCCAGACTCAATTCGGTCACAAGAGGAATGGGGGTCGATCTGTAGGAGGGAAGCTGAGAATTGTGTGAGATCAATGGTAATTGATAGATTATATATGTGTTGAGTTCTCCGCATTGGAGACTTAGGAAAATTTGATGTACTGTCGAGAAATCCTGATCAGATTGATTGAGTTATGTTTAGTTAAATTTGACTGAGTTAAGTTCGGTTATCAAATCATAGGTTGTTGAACCTATTTATATTGCAGAAGTAGTTAACACATTGATCTCCAGTAAGTGTGAAGGTTGAAGGGGAGTGGAAGAATGGGAAAGTGGGAAATCGTGGTCGAACCAGTTCCACATTGCGCGGGAGACTTGGTTGATTGTCCATCCACTACTTTGCTTACTCTTTCAAGTACCATCACGATTTACTCACATTTCTAATCGTGGATGTACTGTTACACCGAACGTGTTGTAGGAATCCATACAAAAACCCTTGATTGATGTCTCATGTATGTGAAGTATGCAAGGCAGACGTGCATTTAGTTGGTCAATTATTGACTTGGCTAGACCGTGAGTCTTGGCCTTGATGAGTCGAGCATGATTATCGAATGTGATATGTTATGATGAATTGAACAAATGGTGTCTGTTGGGACAACAATAATGCATAAACGTCGAGTCTGATGAATTGTGACATTCATTGTTCCAGCTGAGGCATCAGTGATACTCAGATGTTTTGGATTGATGAACGTCGGTCTGATGAGATTACTGGATCATGAATGTAAGGATTCACAAGCTCGTCAACGCTATTAGACCAGTCAAGAGATGATTTAGCCGCTAATGACTCGATAAACCGAATATGAATTTTAATTAGTGGAAATTAACCAAACACTAATTTGGAGATGAAATTAGTACCGCTAGATAGATTTTGAAAAGTTACGCGAAATGGACTACTCGAACGTGTCAATCGGGTACCAGACGAATAAGAAATCATCCAGGTTATGAAAACGGTAAATTAGTAATTTTACGGAAAAGATATTAAGATATTCTTTTTGGTTGCCCACATACATTTGGATGGGTGCCTCATCAATTCTTTTGGTCTTATCATCACTGAACCGAGAAGATAAGTTCATTCTCTTTTCTTTTTCTTCTTTCTTCTTCTTCTTCTTCTTTCCCGTTCCTTCTGTTGTGACCTTGAGTGCGGTTCTGAGGGTCGAAATTATGGGACCGAAACTGAGAGAAGATGTTGTTAGATGATGAACAAAGAAGGAGTTGTTGGTGGTGTTGATGTCGAAGCTTGGAAGGAAGAATGGGTGAATCAGAGAGAGAGTTAGGGTTAGGACTTTCTGGAATTAGTTCAAATACAGAATTGATGATGATTTGATCTTGAAGCTGATAATCTAAGAATGGGTTTGAAGAACAAACTCTGTTGAAGAAGATTATTAGGTCAATTTGAAGGTTTGATTTCAAAGAAGATCTCAATTCGAGAAATCATAGGGTTAGGGAAATTCAGATTAAGAGTTTGAAGATTAAATTGAGAGTTTAAAGGGAAGATTTGATATTGGTTTGAACTGAATTAGAGATTAAGGTTGAAGAATAAACTTAAAATTGGTGGTTAGGGTTTCGAAGTTGTGAATTCTGGAATTCAAGTTGGAAATGATGAACTAGGGATCGATTCTGCTAATAAGGAGATGATGGAGATATGTTAAAACTATGTTATATTTTTTTGGAGATATTCTCTAGTCGACCCGGTACTTGCTACTGGAAAAGACTTTGGATTTGGATTTGGAGATATGTTAAAATGCAACAACTCCAATCTTTTTACGCCAAACTATTAGATGTTTTCTTGATTCAAAGTTGAATCATGATAAGAGTTAGCCCTTAAATCAAGCTGACGTGACTAAGCTTGAAAATTGAATTATGAAAGACGATAAGAGTTAGTCTGATAATATATAGTGCGAAAAAACTAGAATAATCAGGAAAATTGGGTTTTGTTCTAGATGTGACTGTCATCATTTTGATTGGTCAAGTCTATTTTGTTGCTTGACTGGTCAATCTGAAGTGGTCTCTACTCTCTAGAATATTTTATAAGAAAAACAAGATATATAGATCTGAGAATTATACTCCTCCGATTTCTATTTTATGATAATATAGAGATTGGCAATGGTCCCTTGCATGATTTGTGCTACACTGATTTATTTACAACGTTCACTGTGGTTGTGGTTGTAACACATTGCTTAAGACGGTGGCAACAATTTACTCAACACATTATATTGAACAGTTTCAAAAGAAGAAAAATAATAACTGAGTATCGGTCCATTGGGTCACATTGGCAAACGGAAATCGAATTCAGCAGTTGCTACTTCAAGTCTGAACCTTTTCATGGGAAGATCTGGGGGATGGGTTGACACGGATGCCTACTCAGTATTAATGGCACCCCAACCAAAAATATGAATAGAATTTGTCCCCGGGGCTTGCCATGTAGTTTGATAGGTCCCCTGACTTGATGGCGTTCATAATACCATTCACAGTAAATGGATACCTTCGATGCTTCTTGGCGTAAGCGTAGTTCGACCTGTATCATACGAGTGAGCCTAGGCCGGTATGGGATGTTTTTTGCCTCATCAGCACTCGATCCAATAGATGACGAATTTTAAATTTGACATCCGCATCCAACATCCAACGGATTTGCACCCAATGGTTATATGGATGAACGGATTTGATGCGAATGATCCAATAAATCTTTCTTTTATAATTAAATTTTAAAACCTATTATTATTATTGGATAAAGAGTATTATTACATTAACTAATTGGAAGCCTAACAAGCTAAGCTCCAACAACGTACCACTACATTAGTTGAACAGGTTGCCGTGCTAGTCTACCAGCGAGCCTCATGAGGAACCAAGCTAAGGGAGCCGAAGCGGATAGGGGGGCTGTGATTATGTTGCAAGGGGGGCAAGCTAACTCTACCTTCCATGTTAAACTCTGTAATATTGCGTCATCGGGGACTCGAACCTGGGACCTCCTAGAACGCATGAAACCTCTATGGAACGGGGATGACCATCTGAGCTAGGTGGCCCGTTTTAAATTAAAAATATAAAACTGACAATAATGACTTGAATAAGGACCAACCAAGAAATAAAAAGAAAAGAATATGACTCAGTTTTGCACCTAAAACTCAAGCCCTAAAAGTGTGATGGAAGAAAATGATGAAGAGATAAATCAACTATATGGTGGACTATTAAAAATAGGAATTAACATTATATATTATAAATTTTTTATATAAATATATTAAATTTAACAGTTACGAATTATGCGGTATCTAACGGATTCTCAAGAGTGCATCCGCATTCAATCCAAAATCCATTGGATCCCAAAAGTTATATCCGCATCCAGTCCACTAGTGACATCCTTCAACAAAAATGCGGTTGGGCTGGATGTAAATCACGGATCGGGTCAAATGCTCACCCGCTGTATTCACCTTTCAGCAAAAGATGTCTTCTTTCTCAAGTTATTGCAAATGTCCCGATTATATATCCAGTTAGGGTTGAGTAGGGTTTTGTTTTGAACCCATATTCATTTTTCTTATATTGTATCCTCAAACTAAGCATTATCACAGAAATATAGTCATGTCTCTTGAAGCAGCAGGCTGCTTCGTTCTTATGTCGGCAAGTGTTTTTGCCGGTTTATTTATGCATCAGGAGTTAAACGATTGGAAGAAGACTCGTAACAGAAATAAACGCAAAGATGATTTGATCGAAAAACTACTTGAAAGATTACTTATACTTTTATCTGGAGATAAAACCACTGAACCAGTCAAAAGTGATGATAACGGCAACAAGGTTGAAGAGCCAAAAGAGGTGAAGACAACCGAGGAACAATTGAATGTTATCATGGAGAGGAACAATCGAGAGGTGGAAAAGTTGAAGACTAAAATTGATATCATGAGGGATGATGTTGATGATATCATGGAGTTATTAAACTTTTGATTGGTGTTTCGGGTTCTTAGTGTTTTCTAAATAAGTTTGATGGTCTCTTTTTGTTTTGTTTTTTATTATGTTTAAAGTTTAAGTTTCATCTATTTTTTTTTCCATCTCATTGAATTTAGAAAATTTAATTAATTTGTTTAAGTACTTAAATGATAATGGCATACATTGTTTGATTGGTTTTCTCTCTTCATACGGAAGACCATGTTCAATGAAATCCTTCAAATACTATTGTTCCTAGATAATCCAAGGTCTTTATTCTAACTCTGATTGCATGGTCAACACTTTAGATCTTGATGTCTTGACTGGTCAAAGAAAAGTCATTTGTATATTTTTTGTTTTTACCATATTTAGGAAAGATGAGATTCCTGAGAATAAAAATCCCCCAAAATATTTTTTGCCATTCTAAATCTTTTTTAATCCTGGTAGGTCCTCATATTTAACTTATCATGGTGTTTTGGTAGAGTTTTTCTGTAGATATCACATTGATCCAAATGAGACAACTTCACGAGACGACCAGTATACGAGTCGGCATGGGAATTGGCACATGCAAAATGCTCTTATGTATCGGGCTTTTCCCCTTGAACTTGAACCATCTCTTTATCTATGTATTCCATCTCTTCTCTCTTGAATAAGCTAAAGCATTGGCGTTCTCCATAGAGTTCATTGCGCCTAGCAAGCAACCTTGGTTGCTTTTGCTCGACCGTATCAGTGAAACTTACCCCATTAATTGCACTTAGAACTGATTTCACTAAACTTCGCACATGCAAAATGAATCTCACAAGAATCGAATGATTTAGCTTGACTCATACCGGGTTAAATACGAGTGAATCACAGAAATTTTCTGCACCAGATAATATTACCCCTCGGACATCCCTTATCCCGGCCACTATTCTGGACGGAAAGAATGTCCCGTATCATTATGGATTCCTTGGCCCAAAGCTCATAAACCCAAGTTCCGTACTTGTGCCTTGGAAGAGGCATCCTTCTCAAGTTGTATCTTGTGCAAAAAGTCAGTTAAGATCACATAATATAAGCATATCGGTTCACATGTGTATCTATTATTATCTCATCTAGCTAGGGTTACGGCTGAACATATACCTTCGTTAGAGTTCCAAAGCAGAAAAGAAGAAAGATAGTCATGGCAGACAACGGACCTGGGATTATGGAGGTTGTTGCAAAAGTTTTCGTTGTGACGTTTGCTGCTTCCGCTGGTGTAGGTGGTGGTGCTTTACTGTATCATGGGTTAAACGATTGGAGGATCAATCGAAAGAATAACAAATCAGAAGAAGAAGAAGATTTCTATATACCAACACTTCGAAAAGTTTCTGGCATGCTCAAGAATTACTTTAATGGTGAGGTCGAGGAGTTGAAGGAGAAGTTAGCCAAAGAACAGCTGAAAGCTTTTCATGAAAATATAGAAGATCTGAAGAGCAATATTGATGCTGCGACCGAACATATTGCCTCCTTGCAGGAGGAATTTAATAAACCTGAATGAGAACGTATGATGCATATAATGTTAGGGTTTATTAAATTTCGTCTGTGTTTTTTTGATTTTTGAATATTAGTATTGATTAGGGTTTTGATTTGTTTGGTTTTTGTGTTTATCTAATTTGATATTTTCTTGAAATTATTAAGGATCGTTCAGTATAATTAATTTGCCTTTTATGAATTAACTGTGATTAATGCCTCTCTCCTAACAACCGTTTTTTTCAAAGAAAAAAAAAAACTCTCCGAAATAAGTGCCTCCTATTAGTATGTAAGTATTATATCTTTAATAAATTATAATCCCTATTTAGGTGATTATCATATCTAATGGTCTGTTTAAGGCAATTAGGTTATTTATTATATATCTCCATAATAATTTCATATAGCCTTCAAGGCCTTTCTATCGATTGTTATAATCGTTTCAAATATATATTAGAGAGCGATTCACATCAGTTTAACGTAGATCCATGTGTTTATGAAGATCCATGACGACGGGATATGATCGCGATTTCAATGTATCGTGTAAATCACTCATTTAAAGGAGCATCTAGTCTTAATGAACAAGACAAAAATTTCTCAATGAAGAAAATTTCAAATGGTGGAATCTGAATTTTCACACCATCCCTAAATCGATCTCCTCAATGAAATACATGTTTTTAATACTTTTGTCTTTTGTATTTATTCATGTAATCTGTATGTACTTGATCGGTGTAAACAATCATATTTAATATATGAAACTAGGAGAGTTTTTCCTGTTCCTCCAAAAAAAAAAAAAAAAAACTGTGATTAATGCATGTTCGTATGTAAATGTTTTCGCCGTTAATAAACGCATAGCTAAATTATCAGGGCAACAAATTACGGAAATCAATTTAATCTCTGAGCTTTCAATTGTTCACCATACTGTATTAGGGCTGCACAGGAACCGTCCCGTCCCGTGGAACCGTCCCGGAACCGCGGTCAGAAGGGACAGGTACAAGTACCAAAAACTGGTACCGTGCCTAGAATAGGTACAAGAAACGGTTCTAGGCTATTCCCGTCCCGTCCCGTAGTACCGAGCAACAAGTAATAACGTCTAATAATAGTTAGGGTTTTTGAAAACTAATTAGTTTTTGTTCATTTCTATTTAGTTTTTGTTGATTTCTTTAGATGTGAAACTGATTGTAATTTTTTTGTTTTTGATTTTAGGGTTTTGGAATTTTTGGTGTGGTTCATAACTTCATTTGAACTTAGAACTTAGAAGATTTTTTGCTTTATTTTCTTTTTTATAATTTTACATACGCTACGGGTAAAGAACCGGTACCGTCCCGTTCCGTACCGAGTTAAACAGGTACAGGTCCCGTCTCATCCCGTATTTCACAGATACAAGGTACAGGTACCGGCCATAGGGAGGTACAGGTACTGAGCTAGGCAAAAACCCGTACCGTCCCATCCCATGTGCAGCCCTATACTGTATCATATCACAAGAAGGAAAACACTGTTCCACAGAATTGTCGAGGACTATAAGTGCACCTGGACATTATTTTTTCTAGCTCCATATCACATGTTGAAGAACTACAAAAAAAAAAAAAAAAAAAAACTTAACAACGCTATCAAGATTCAAACTTAGAGGCTAGGGACTGTTTTCATTCTGCTGTGGGAGTATGGCCTTGATGCTCGTTTGTAAATTTCCTCCTCTTTTATTCTTGTCGAGCAAACAAAAAAAAAAGAAAAAATAATAATAACAAATTTAAGGCGTCAAACACAACATTGAAGATTGTGTTTGTTGAATGCCTCATCTGTGTTGGTTGATAACTGCTACAGCATTGTTACATGAGTCATCAATGAAACAAAACAAAAATATAGCTGAAAATTAATTTCGACCAAAATAGTTGGTATGTTGATTATCAAGCTAATGCGCAGCTGCATATGAGCATATCACAATCACTAACTTTTGGTGCAGGACAAATAATCCCATTGAACATACTCACTTTGTATATCCTCTTTTCCGTACTCTATTTTCTCTTCTCAATCTGATCCATTATTCTCTAGGACGATCTTCGATTATAAAAAAAGGACTTTTTAAAAGAAACCCAATGCTGTAAAATCGAACATGTGATTCAAAATTTGTAAAATCAAACATGAGATGAAAGCTGCTAATACACAAAGAAATGAGTAATGTTCACCTCTTTGGGAGGAGCGTATCTGTTCAGAAAATTCTCAAAATTTTGTTTAAAGGATCTTCCTTAGTTGACTAGGGCTACGGCACAGAAAAGGATATATATTTAAAATATATCCATCGGTTTATACATATCATAATTGTTTTCAAAAAATCGATCCGGCCGATCGAAGTCCAAATGTTTTTGAGGTTTTGGTTAATAAACATGTCTTTATTCTCAAAAGAAAATTAATATTATATCTGTAAGTCATACAATCCTTTAGGACAAACATAGTTAATCCTTAACCAACTCATCAAAATTCTTAACTAACTCATCATTCACTTGTTCAAAACAAAGTAGTGTGACCCTACTTCGAAAAGAAATAAACTGAAAACAAAAAATTACTTCAAAACCAATGAGATTAATCTTACAAAATCTGTATTATTCCAAATTTACATAAATTTGTGTTTATTCATTTTCGTAAAGTTTAATAATCTTAATAATCTGTAATTCTTGATCCATTTCGTTTCTTATCTACTTATCTTCTCTCTTTACCTATTACCATGAACTATTTCTCAAGCATGCATAATCACATGAAGTCGAGGAGAAATGGCAGAGACAGAAATTATGACAAAAAAACGGAATAGAGAGAGATATGATAAACTAAATCGCTTGTAGCATTGTATATGGTCAATTTTTTTATAGGTTTCATGTTCTTTCCTATCTCGACCCGACAAATCTTAAACCCACGGCTTTTGATTTATCTTCTCCCTAGAAAAATATGGACTTTAATATTTATTTTAATTTATAAAAAGTTAAAAATAAATAAAAGAAAAACATATTTAAAAACTAATACCAAATAAATAAAAAAATTAACCAAGGGTAACTAAATAATTTATCTACCTCAGGACACCTTTCTCATCCCACTACCACTACTTCTTCCACCACCACCACCATTAACGTCATTACTCCACCATTCTCACCAACACCCACCACCATTATCCCCATTGCCGATCCACCACCCTCGCCCACCATCACAACCACCATTAATGCCTAATGATTTAATATAAAATAAATTTATTATGTGTTAATGAAAATATATTTATTTGATAAATTAATTTATTTGAAATATCAAAAGAGCATTTATTAATGAAAGTTAATATATTTATTTTATAGCTGTAGATTTAGCTTTCCCAAAAAAGAATCTTGAGCGTCCTTTATCTAGGCTAAGTCGTCCATGCTTTATTTTATATTCTAGATATGGCTTGGCTAAGCTTGAGCCGTACAAGGACATGACTGCCACATCATCAGTAGTATGAAACCTTAGATATTTTGAGAAATGACGGTTGTGATGGTTTATAGAACCCGACCGTATTAAAATTGGCTTTATGTTTTCTGCAAAGTATTGACGCCATGTGGAATAAAGGTCCACCTGTTGCAATGGTTCGAGCATCAGCTAGTATTATCGCGGAACAAAAGGTACTCTTCATCTTAGCGATATGTTATTCTTTCCCACCACTGTTTCCTATACATTTGCCAAGCCTAGTGTATATATCTATGTATCTATAGATAGATAAATATGTACCTAGCTATTAGGTAAATCATCACATATCATCAGACACACATTGGACCTCATCTCCAATTACTTCATCAATCTTTGCAACGTGTTCAAGATGCATCACCTGAATGTGGAGTTTAGTTGTATCATAACTTTGGGTATACAGTAGTTGCTTTTCCACGTTATCTGTACGGAGAAATCCAAAATGCAACGGAGTACTCCCATTTGGTCTCTTTTATGCCCGTGCACTGTGTGTGCTAGGTTTGGAGCGTGCGGATAAATCAGGCGTTAGGCCCTGATTCCACCCCAATGGCTTGTGGCGGTATCCTGACAATTAGGCAGAATCAGGAGGCAGAATCTCTTGTTTCAAGTCGGCAATATGTAATCTCAGCCATTAGATCAATTCTAGGCAGGCCCGAAAACTTGTGACAGAAGTTATACAGAACACACTATATAAGAGATCACCATAAGTCAGTCTATGTGTCCATCTCCTCCTTCTCAATTAGGGTTTCGGTTGAATTTATCATAAGTTAAAAGAAAAATATCATCATGGGTCAGGAAAGGGCTTCAGATTATTTTATACCATGTTTTTTCTCAACAGCTGGACTTTCTCTTGGTCTTTCAATTGGTGCAGTTGGTATTGCTATTGCTGTTATAGTATATGATGAGTTGAACTAGATAATCAAGGAGAGAAAAAATCGAAGAAGTCTTGCAGCAACAAAAAAGAAGGATCTGTCTAAACAATTGAATGCTGTTATCGACAAGTTATTGGAAGATTTGAGCAGAGGAGATAATGATGCTGCTACCAAGTCTGAATACAACTGATATATATCTTTATGTTAATGTGAGCGATATTTTGGTGCTAGACTTTTTTTTTATTTTAATTAGTATATTGGTGTTAGACTTTTATTTTTTTAAATTAGTTTGGTTTTGGTGATTTTGATGTCTTTTTTTTAATTTAATTAATTTTGCACAACAATAAATTTTCCTTCTTCTGATGATTAAATCATATTCGCACAAATTTATTATTAACACAATACACATATTGTTTATTCCACCAAATTAAGATATCTCTTGCAACACATAAAAAGGCGTCCTTGCACAGAGACGCTAATACATGGAGTACCTTACCACCTAGCTAGCTAGATGACAGATACTTATATAATTATATAACCAAAATTAAGTGCCCACGCTTGCAGTAATATAAATGTTGCGAAAATATTAGCATTACCAGGACACCAACGAGTGGTGTCTTGAATGCTTTTGAGTGTCTACATTGGATTGCGTCGATCCGCAAAACCATCATGACCACCAGGAGTGGAATCAACATAGCGAAGCACTACCAAAGCTATGAAGAAAATGGGGAAACACAGTATTGGTAACACCATCAAATATAGTCGGGGAGAAAACATAGAACTCATTGACCATGTGAATGCTCCAAACACTAAGATAACTCCTGCTTCTTCCACCAATCTGGCAACTGATGGAAATTCATGTGACATGACTACTCCAACAATAATAGATAATGAGCCATAGCACAACAAAAGCAATGGTATGGCAGCTACCAGTGAAGAAAATGACCACACTTTCAAACAAACAAGAAGAGTGGTCGTAGGTGCAACTACAGCCATAGTCATCTTTCCAAGTTCAAACTTCCGAAAAGGGACCTTTGGATGGTGATTCGGGGCCTTCTGGCTGGTGTAATGCTCAGGAACTATCTTTCCCCTACCCATCTCAAGGTCTTCGTTCACCTCATCATCCCTATAGAATTTTGGTTGAGAAGGGTGGTTATTCATGGTTAAGTTGGGTGAGAGTGATATACCTGGTCCTGAGATTGGGGATGGATCCGATTGGGATGACTCGGTAGGAAATGGATGGTGCAAGTAGGATGAAGCTTCTGGATCACTGCTTGCTTGCTGATCATTGAGTTTCTGATGAGCACTGGCCTGTTTGATGTCACCACCAGCAGCATGATTGCCACTACCAGATATCATTACCGGAATTGATAACTAGAGAAGAACGTAGAACTGAATTTACAGGCTAGCTTGGTAGCTAGGTAGAGCTAGCTATTAGTGAATATGAAGGACTGTGGTTTGAGATGAGCAAATAGATGGAGAAATTGGAAATGAAACGAAATCCATGGATTACTTGATCATCTAATTAAGCTACTGACCAATTTCTCTTTTCATTATCTGTATTTGATCTGTTATTCTTCAAACAATAAAAATGAGCTCTATAAGAATAATACGGAGTATTAAGGAAGGGAGAGTATCTTATAGAACTATCTATGCGTCAGGCCTGATAAGATTCTTATATTTACTTGGAAAATATATTAGAGTTGAATCAAATATGCGCAATCCACCGCAGCAGATTTAAACAATTTATTAACTGCTGATTGTCCAGATGAGAAAAATCAACGTGACAAGGTATATGAATATATATACTTCCCTATTATTCGTTTCGCAAGTGACAAGATATCTAGTCATTTCCACTGTCCTTTTGTTTTTGATGTGGGTACCATGCGAGCATTTTTTATAATCAATAGAATATATCTGGAAATTTCCAATGCGACTGGAAAGCGAAGAATGGGTGCTGCGCTGTTTCAAAGCAGTTGCAAAATTTGAAGTTATATTTCAGGAACGGTTTTACTTACAGGGCGCAAACCTTTTTTATTATTAGCAAGATGAGATGAAAAAAGAGTGTATACTGTCATCGGTGACGGAGCCAGGACTTTTGATGCCATCAAAACAAGTCCCTTTCAGAAATTCACTTCATCGACCCCCACATATACCCGCAACCGTTTATACATCGTAATCAGCTGACTCTGCCAATTGTTTTCTCTTCAAATATTTTTATTGCTTACTAGAGAAGAAAACTGTTATGGGTGCACGCATGCTACCATCACATGCTGTACGTATTATTACTTTTAAGTCATTTCAAGTCAGCTTACCTCGAATATTTTCCGTGTTAATTAGTTCCATAATTGACCATTTCTGAAGGGGAGTGCCTTGTGGAGAAATCGCTTGGAATCTGCAAGAGACACTTATCAGTCATCTTGCACTAACAAAGTGTCTCATGGTCGAAACTCCAGCTAACTAAGTGGGAAATTTCGGATTATGCTAAAGTCATTTGAAGACTGCTTATCTCCAGCAGCCAGTTTCGCAACTTTTTTTTTATCAGAGACTCGGAAGAGTATTGCCGAGGGCTTTGCAACTTTTTTCTTTCGGATATTGCCAAGTACTCTACATTGCAGTTAACCATGAGTACCAGCATATTCGTATGAATTTAACCATTCCTAGGAGTGTTGAATGCAAAAAAAAACAAAAAAACCCCTACATCTATAGCAGTTGCCTAACGATGCCGTGAAGTTGGCTCCGTCCCTGAACTTGAGAGAGATGTATGCCAAAAATTGAGTGATATTATATGTATCATGTACTATATGACTGTAATTTTTACAACGACTAACAAATTCTGAGTTTCGTCCCTTGTACACAAAATGATGTCAAATGTAAGTGTAAGTTTTTGTATTGAACAATTTAATATTCAAACCCGAGTTAATCCCTGTATTTTGAGCTGTATAAACAAAACAGTATACAGTACATTATTTTATTGGATGAAATCCTATCCTCTCCATTGTCAAATTTCATTTGGTTAATTGGACCCACCAATCGGATGCCTGTATTGATAATGACATGACATCCGCGCCTGGCTATGTGCGTAAGTAAGAGCGTCACTTACCGCGTTAAACTTATAATATTGCTACCACAGGTATGACGACTTAGCACCAATGGATATAAACTAGTTATATGTTTAAATAATAAGTATGTCCTCTAAATGAAAATTGGATCTCATTCATTTTTCCGGTGACATCAGTCGCCTCTTGGTGCTTAGGCAGTCTGGAAACCTTCCGAGCATTTTCATGAACAGACTCAGCAGGAGGTGATTTAAATTTGCTCAGTTGGTTCAGTACATCCAGTCTGGTACGTGAGTTCACTGTCCGCCATGCTGATAATCTTAAGAAGATTAGAGAGCCGGAACAAGACTGAGGAAGTCATTTTTGGTTCGGCTTTTGTCGTAGCTATGGTTTTAGTTCAGTTACCCTATAAAGAGATTGACGGCGGGGACCTGTTACCAACCATACTGTTTGGGGGTCATAAAGCTTGTGTATTTCGTAGTTTCCTTTTAGCAGTGAATTTCGCATTCACAGCAGCTGTTGTTACGATATGCATCCGCAAAGACTTCCCAAAGATAGCCAGAAATACTAGACTTGCGGCTGTTGTATTTACAGCCACCGCTTTATCGATACTAGGTTGGCTAATCGTAGAGCCACTACAACTTATATTTTAACCGGATAATCGTATTTATCTGCAGATCTATGTAGTTTATTTGAAGCTGTTGATCTATGTAGTTTATTTAGATGCTTGTAAATTATGAATGTTGCCGTGCGTACGTATTTATTGCCTTGCCTTTCGTGGTCAGGCGATTGAGTATCTCGATTATGTATAACAAGTCTGTTACCGCAAGAGTGATTTTTTTTACTGAGAAATGCCATGGCTAACATTTTATCCAATGACTATTTTCCAGGGACATGATTTATCTTTTGAGTAAAATATTTCAGCACCCAAAATCAAGTGATTTAGTGGTTCATTGGTCTTCACTTTAGGTGCACGGATGGCAAGGTCACTAGGTCTTCATGTGTGCACTGTACAATCACCTCAATCCCTTGTACGTACACTTTACAATATTCCAATAGACTAGTATCTCGCCCGTGCGTTACACGGGGCTAAATTTATACTTTTGGGATTTTCTTGCCACAATTTTGTATCCACTGATGGCAATTCTGATATTACGTCTACGAAGTATAGATTCAACAGAAGCGAATTAATTTTATTTACTTTGATTTGTATAAAATTTCCTTTATAAAATTACAGAATAAAATACCAACTTAAAATCCTCTTCATGACTTGCAACTGTCGATGAGAGTTTTAGAATACTTACAGAGGAATACCTAAATGTTTCCCTTAAGAAGGTGACGATCTTTGTTTACCGTCAGTCCTCCTATCGGAACCAACAATGTTATCCCCATATCCGTAAGGGCGAGATTTTCTCCACAATGAGCCTCCCTCAACGACGAAAGAATCCTCTACCTCACGCAATTCAATAGATGAAAATTCTAATCCAGGCTCTACAATTTGGTTGAGTTGTGGATGGTTAGCCCCAAGTTGAGCATTATTCCATTGCTGCTAATCATACCCACTCTCTTTGAGCTGCATACTTAAAATAAAACTGACAGCTACACAGTTTTACATGCAATTACTCTCACATGATGGAATGAAAAGTGAAGTCAAAGTACCAAGGAACTTACCATTCTTCAAGAATATTTCTCATGATAAAGTTTTGCTCTCAGCTGCCGTAGATGTATCTTCTGTTAAATTCCTTTTACAATTGTTTTTCGCGTCTTCTGAAACATGATACATTCCAAGCATATCCTTTTGCAACCTCATACACACTTCAGTGTTTTCTTCATCAAAGTTCTTTATGGTGACCTACAATTATTCTGATTCACACTACTATGTCAATCAATTTAGACTAAAGAATATGACTTACTTGATTTTTAATCTTACCAAGGACAAATCACCATATGCCTCATGTCCTAATATGGATAGCGATTAATGGATCAGATAATAGTTGAAAGACATAAGAACACCTTACATCATCATTTTTCAATAAATTTTAACGACAAAACCATGAGAAAAAAACTAACAATTAAACGTTAGTATGCATTGAACCTAAGAGCACACTGCGTACAGTACCGAGAAAGCAATGCAGATGGAATTAAAGCAATACTTTAACAACTTAGTTTTTCCCGCTCCGAACCGATACGTCCCTGAATGGGTTTTGTTTGATAAAGAACAATTCGATGTCCAACTGCATAGTGCAGGCGTGCATCATACTTTAAATTTCAAGTTTTAATAATAATAACTATAGAAGTTTCCGTTATGCAGGGATCATGTGCAATATATTTATGCACACCCTCAATCCAGCACATGAAAACTAAATAAGACCAATGGGAAAGTAGCTCATGTAAACTCTGCATAACTTAATATTATAGAAAACAAAATAGAAGTAAGCCACCTCTCGTTTCGATCAAAAACATTATGAGAGCACAGATATTAATAATCCTTGTAGCTATTCCCATACCTCAATAAAACCTACTGAAAAAAGAAGAAGTAGAAAACGAAATAATCAAATAAACGATAAACTATGATTGTCTGCCATTTAGCACTGCCATGGGTTATATGCAGACCTCTGCGAAACTAAAATCACTGGAAATGATACCAAAAGAAGCAAAATAAAATAAAAATGCATACATAAGATTTGATACTCACCAAGAAGGCATTTCCACCTGTACGTGACATCCCCATAAGTTGTGGTAGATTGCTAGCCAAACAATTCCATGGTCTAATCTGCCCAATAGACAATTACTCTGGAAAAGTAAGTTGCAGCCAAGTAACGCGAGTGAGGTACAATGGAAAGGATTTGAGATTCATTATGTATATCTAACTAACAATAGATTTGAGATTCATTATGTATATCTCTGAACTATCTTTTCTTTCAATCCGTTAAATTGTAATTCAGTTTTTCATGAGAACACGATTTCATTAAGATTTAATTTAAACTACCAGCTCAAACGTAAATACATGAAAGCAAAACAAAATTAAACCTTGCTTCATTTAGAAGAATATCCATGAATTGGGAGCAGTCAGCTTCTAATCCTCAGGTCCATACCCAACAAAGGACTTACCTATCCAAGTCTGCAGCCTCTATTTGAGCCTTAAATATCCTCATCCATACCAAAAAATCCCGTGTTGTTACTGTTAAGATCTGCATTTCGTTATGACATTAACTGAATGCAAGAAAAATAAACACACTCAATAACAAATATATCCAAAAAATTTATTAAAGAATACAGAAATTTCATTTTGATTTTTCCCCTAGACTGGGATTTCCTCGTAATGAGTGATCTACACTTTCATTCTCTTCATCTCATAGAAAAGGATCCAGCAATAGCTCTGCAGTAAGCAATCTATTAGATCCATTAGCACGACATTTAATGACACAGGATTTTTCCCTGCTAAGACACAATTATAGGTAGCCGATTCAGAACATGCATGAAGATGAAATTAATGTTAGATGCTACGCAATAGAGTAAACAAATTAGTCATATGCAGTGAGAACAATCAAACCAATTGTCTTTCTGCTTTTTTGCATATAAGAGAGCCCCAAATGACAAACTCTAATTGCTTGAAACATGAATTCAAAATAAACAACAGTAGATGAAACAACAAAAGTAGCATCATGATGTTACGCCAGTAGGCTTCAACCTGTTGTTCAAGTACGAAGACTCTCCTTCAATTGGATTCCAGAGTTCTTCACAGCAGACGCAAATAAGGCTGCTGGTCATGGCCAATCTAAAGACAGATAGATTCTAGACTTCGTGTTGAAACAAAATGGGGTTTGATTCAGAGACATGGCAGAGATGTGCAAAGTTGAATTCCCAGTTGATCGTGAATTTGATTCAGAAGCATATATGGGAAACTTATGAATCAAAATGCAAGAAAAGATAAACAGAGAACAAAAGCAAAATCAACAAAATACCTCAGACTTGATAAACCTTAATAATAAGATAGAAAAGATTGATTACCATGTTCACGAAGCTATCTCATCTCTTGGACCTCTTCCTTGCACAAACACTTCAATTACGGATACTCTGAAGTGGTTTTATTTTAGGAGACACATTATAAGAAAAAACCGTGCTTGCCATTTCGTTCACAGAAACTAACTCTGGCCTGCAAAATCAAAACGAAAACGCAGTGAGATAAATCAAAAACAAAGAATTGATTTACCATAGAGCATAATCAGCTTCCATTGCAAAAGTCTGCAAAGAAGGTGGAGAGAAAATAAGTAAAATAAGAATAGGAATTATGCTTATGCTTCTTTTGATCGGCCTGCTAAAACCCTAGGATTTTAAAGCCCCTTGGAAAACCCTAATATTTCATTAGAAATCATTAAGAAGCATTAAGAAGCATAAAATGGTTACCTTGGAAAACCCTAATATTTCACGAATAGCTTATAAATCAGATTCTAATATACACCTCAAACAATGATATCATCCCAAGAGAAATCATGAAAGCCTACATCACAATAGTAACTTCATGCCGTAACGTGGGAGAAGTGAGAACTGGAGAAAAAGGATATCTTATGGGGAGAAAGAAGCGCAACAGGAGGGTTAGGGTTGTGAAAAATAATGGTATTCATCACTTGCCCGATTTCGTGTGAGGTAAAACTACGGAAAATATTTCAAATATCTGGATTCCTATTGGCCATGAGCCCAGGAGCTCTAAAATTCAAGCTTTTCGCCTAACTTTCAACCAGAGGCCAGCAATTTCTCCTCGAATTATATATGAATATGAATTATATATACAAAATGTCTCGGCTCGAATTAGATGCCGGACCGTCCATTTTTTTAATTATTTTCTAATGTTTGTCTCGAGATTTTTACTGTAAAGGGATTTAAAAAAAGGTAAAATTTTGTGTATCATCCCGGTGTACACAGAAATTTCAAAATAAGAAAATATGACCAAAACTGCAAAAGATAACCTTAAAAATACCGTTTATGTCTCTGAAATGATGACGTACACGACTGCGTTATGAATAAGGACATTTTTTTGAGTGCACTAATAGTGCGTTCGAAATATTTACTAGTCATCTGGACTCATTTTCACTGGTCAACATTACCCAGTCAACGGTCAATAGTACATTTTTCGAGTGTTCAGTGGGAGTGCTCTCCCATTCTTGACTAGGCAACAGTACGCAGTCAACGGTCAACGGGATGCTGGGTCAGCCAACTAGACTCTATGAGTCCTCGTCATATCAAAATCGTTGCGAAAAGTCTAGTATAAAGGGTAAAAATATTATAGTACCGTTACCAAAAGTCAAAAATATCGTTTTTTGAATTTTTGAGTCGGAACAGTATGTGCCCGGGATATCATCCTTTCTTAAGTACTTTTCCGGCCAACAACTCGTTTGCCTCGAGGGTTGAATCGGCTCATACATCTGAATCCGAACGATTTGAGTTGAATCTTGGAATGATGATAAAGAATAAAATAATCCTATTATTTAATATTTTTTGAGCATATAATAAATCAGATTCAGATATAATGAATCAAATCCCTGCGAGTGAAATTCAGAGTGGTACAAGTAAGAAAGAAAAACAAACAATCATTCGACTTTGAGAGGGAAAACGTAGAGTCAGAATCAGATGAGGGATCAGTATAAGGCTGAATTAAAATTTTCTTCAGCTTAATACTTGCACACAAATTACTAACATAATACATATAAGCATGAATTTCCTAAGCAAAGCCAAAGGGATCTCGTGCCGCCACAACACATAAAGAGGCGTCTTTGAAATGCATGCAGCACCTGATCCCCTAGCTGAGTGTTAAATACTATGCATCACCAACATCAACAGTGCATTTGCATCGATGATGCCCAAATAAACCAGCATGACCACCAGGATTAGTATCAACATAGCGGAGCACTGCCAAGGCTACGAGGAGAATAGGGAAACACAGCAATGGTATGACCATCAGATATAGCCAGGGATAAAACATAGAGCTCATGGCCCATGTGAATGATCCAAAAACTAAGATAACTCCCACTTCTTCTATCAATCTGGCAACCGATGGAAAATCATGTGACATGGCCACACCAACGATTATTGATAATGCGCCATAGCACAGGAAAAGCAACGGTATGGCTGCTGCCGGTGAAGAGTACCTCCAGACTTTCATTAATACAAGAAGAGTGGTCGTAGGTGCAACTACAGCCATAGTCATCTTCCCAAGTTCGAACTTTCGGAAAGGAACCCTTCGACGGTGGTTCTGGTTGCCGCTATGCTCACAATCTGTCCTGCCCCTACGCATCTGATCAAGGACGGGTGAGGATGACACACCTGGCGCTGAAATTGGAGATGGAGATGGAGAAGATTGGGATGACTCGGTAGGGGATTGATGGTGCAAGTAGGGTGAAGCTTCTGGATCACTGCTTCCTTCCTTATAATGGAACGTCTGATGATCACTTCTGCTCCAAGTTGTGATATCACCACCAGAAGCATGATTGCTGCTAACGGACATCCTTACCGAAGTTGATCAATAGATGGATTAACAAGCTCTAGCTAACTAGGTAGCTAGGTACAGGTACCTACTAGTGAATACGAAGGACTGTGGTTTGAGAAGAGCAAATTGATGGAGAAATTGGAAATGAAACGAAATCCATGGATCAATAGATCATCTAATTAATTAAGCTTCTGAATCAGTTTCTTCTTTCTATTACCAGTTATTCTTAGAAGTACGAGCAATAGAATTTTATAGGACTACTGTGTCACGCATGATTAGATGACGTAAGCATGCTCATACTCGGATCCACATAAGAATTCTACGTACCATACAGTGATGTCAATGCGTACGACTTCTTACATTTTTCGAGACGTGCAGTTTCTTTCTTAGGAAGGAAGGGAAGAAAAAAGCTGCCTTTTCATTTCCTGCAAATAAATTAGAGTTCAGTCAAATATGTGGCAATGGTGTAAATCCAGGGCAGCAAATCTTAAAAATAAAAATTAATCTATTGTCTGTTGATGTAACTTCTTTTTCATTGCAAAAGAAAAGTCTAACATGGAGATAACAGTATTAAGGTGACAATGTATCTATACTTCCCTATCAAAGTGTTTATTGCATTTTAATCTATTTTCTATTGACCGATCAAAAATAAATAAATAGAATATACAGTAGCTGGAAATTTTCAATGACTGATTTTGTAGAATTGATTGACGAGAGATTGGAAAGAGTATATACTGTCTACCCAGTTATCTACGGTGGAATCTGCATATATACCAGCAACCATTTATCAATTGTAACCAGCCAAGTCTGCCAGTCTTTTTTCCTTCAAATATTTTTGTATTGTTAATGAGCCAAGTCTGTTTCGTAGAAACTTAAAGAGAAGAAAATTGTCATGGGTGTGGTGCAGCCATGCTAACCCAAGTAAACGTGTCATGGGTATGGTGCAGCCATGCTAACCCAAGTAAACGTACATATCTCGGCACTCTTTCTATACGTATTGTTTAAGAAGGTATAGTATTTTTTGTACTTTATTATCAGAAATTATACATCTATTAGACAATTCCAATCGATTTTTATCAATGGGGATTGGCCCATAAAGTAAGAACCAATTAAATTTCAGAGTTACTCCCTCCGTTTCTAGAAAAGAGTTACTATCACTTTTTCAATTTGGTCTATTTTTAGGCTAAAATGAAAAAGTGAAAGTACCTCTTTTCCAAAGTTACTATCACTTTTTCAATTTGGTCTATTTTTAGGCTAAAATGAAAAAGTGAAAGTACCTCTTTTCCAGAAACGAAGGTAGTATATATTTAGATATTAGACTTTGCAGTCAAAAGCTTGCAACTCTCTCAGAGCATTGCCGAGGATTCTCCTTTGCAGTTATCCCTGAATCTACCAAATGATCATTCGATACTGCATTAGCAATTATAGCACTGAGATTAACTAGAATGAAATTCTAGCAAGTTTCAAGGACAACTTGTTAAGTGATTGCAATGAGTAAGGAAGCGATCATGTAACACAAAAAGTGTATTCATCACCAACCATGCAATTCGAAACGAGTCATCTCCGAACTCCAGTATCTTATAGGAGTATATATAACTTGGCTGATTAGATATTCTTAAAAAACATATGACCTAATAATATTGGGAAAAGTAGTTTCAGATAATTCTCTGAAAGACAATTACAAAGTATTTAAGGATAATTATAAGTTGTCCTAACAATAACATGAAACTGAAACAACACAGGACACTGGTCAAGTCAACATTGACTTGTTGACTTGACACACTGACATATATCTAATATACCCCCTTCAGTCGGATACTAAGAAACACAGTATCAGATTGTAAAATAGAAAAACGTAACAAACTCTAAGATGACAGTTCTGGTATTTGAACAGAAGAAGTAGTTGAAGTAGAATTTGATGAAGGCTCTAACAACTGATGTAACAATCTGGAAAAAGTTGGAAAGAACAAGCTTTAGTAAAAATATCTTCCAATTGATCTTCTGATGAAATGTGTTGAAGTTGTAAGAAACCCTCTTTTACAAGCTCTTTGATAGTGTGATACTGGATTTTTATATGCTTGGTCCTAGCATGAAAAACAGGGTTAGATGTCAAATCCAGTGCACTAGTATTATCACACAACAATAAAACTGACTTAACAACAATCTGCAAATCATCTAACAAATATGAGAACCATTGTAATTTAGCAGCAACAATAGAGAGACATTTGTATTCAGCTTATGCAGAAGATTTAGACACTGTAGGATGCTTTTTAGAAGACCATGAAACTAAATTAGAACCCAAAAAGACTGCATAACCAGAGGTGGACCTTCTTGTATCTGGGCATCCTGCCCGATCAGAATCAGCATAAGCTTTTAAACTTGTTACATCACATTTCTTCAATGAAATACCCATACCAACTGTACCCTTTAAATACCTTAAAATTCTCTTAACTAGTTGAAGATGTGTATCATAAGGAGAATGTATAAATAGTGAAACATAGTTCACAGCAAAACAAATATCAGGTCCGGTAACAGTTAGATATTATAATCCACCTATAAGAATCCTATAAGCACTTGGATCTTCAATTTAATACCATCATGTACAGAAAGTCTACTTACCACTGGTGTATCACAAGGCTCACAGTCTAATAAATTTGCTTTAGCTAACAACTCCAATGTGTACTTATTTTGTGTTAATGTAACTGATTCACTATTTCTAACTGCTTCAATACCCAGAAAAAATGCTAAATCTCCTAATTCTTTCATAGCAAACTCTTTTTTCAAGGAAGTAATCAACTTAGAAGAACTACACCAGTTAATAAGATGTCATCAACATATAACAATAAAATAAGAATACCACTTGAAGAAGACTTCACAAACATAGAATTATCAGAAACATACTTCTTGAAACCATACTTGACAAGGAAAAAATTGAACCTATGAAACCATCCTCTTGGAGATTGTTTAATCCCTTACAAACTCTTTTTAAGATGACATACATAATGAAAAATGTAATCAGGATTAAGACCTTGGGGTTGTGACATGTAAACATTCTCATCCAAATGACCATGTAAGAAAGCATTACTTACATCTAATTGTTTTATGTTCCAATTGTATGTAATAGCCAAACAAAGAACCACTCTGATTGTTGGAGATTTAACAACTGGACTAAAAGTCTCATTAAAAAACAATTCCATCATGTTGATTATATCCCTTAGCAACTAATCTAGACCTATATCTGTCAACAGTACCATCATACTTTTGTTTGATCCTATACACCCATTTGGATCCTAATATATTCATATGAGGTTCAGGTGCAACATTCTTCTAAGTATCATTATTCATCAATGCAGTATATTCTTCTTTCATGGATACTTTCCACTTAGGATTCTTAATTGCTTCTTTGAAAGTCTTAGGTTCAGTTAAAGTAGTTAACAATGTTGTATATTTTGAAGAAATAGAATGTTTTACATAAAAATGAGAAACATGATCTAGGTAAGATTTTGGTTTTAAAAAACCTTTTTAAGACCTAGTAACCATAGTAATAGAAGGAACAGCTTCATAAGAAGAAAAAGGATGAGTAACAACTTCAATAAAAGATGAAGGATGAAAAAATTGTTTAAAAGAAGAAGGTAAATCCATAATTTTATTTGTAGGAGCATAGTAAAACTCTGATTCGGAAAAAACAACATGCCTGGAAATATAAAGCTTTTTAGTCACAGGATTATAATATTTATAGCCCTTATGAAGGGTACTATAGCCAGTAAAAATATATTTAACTGATTTTGGAGAGAGTTTATCTGCTCTTGAGGATTAGGATAACAAATAACTCCAAAAGTTTTGAGAAAAGCATAATCTGGAGAAACACAAAACAAAATCCCAAATGGTGATTTGAAATCTAAAACTTTAGTAGGATTTCTGTTTATGAGATAAGTAGCAGTAAGAAATGCATCATACCAAAAAAAATAGGACAGGAAGAATTAAACAAGAGCGTATTTCCCATTTCAGTAATATTCGTATGTTTTATTTCTGCAAGGCCATCTGTTCTGATGTCTTATGACAAGATACTTCAACATTTATACCACTAGATTGTAACAAGACCTGAAATGGTCCTTTAACAAGTTCAGCTGCACCACCAACTTGAAAAACTAGAATTTTAGTTGAAAACTGATTTTATGTATAAGTTTAAAAATGCTAAAAACATTGAGAAGCATCAAACTTCAATTCTATGGGATAAATCCAATGAAACCTACTAAAATCATCAACAATCAAAATATAGTATTTATAACCTTTGAGAGAAGAAATTGTAGGTCCACATATATCATAATGTATCAGGGCTAAAGATTTTTTTGCATGAGAATGAGATAACTAAAATGCTAACTTTTTACTTTTAGCAAGCTGGCAGAGATGGCACAATGTGGAAGGATGTGAAGAATTTAAAATAATTTGTTTATCAAAATGAATCTTTTGTAGAATTTGATTTGATGGATGACCTAGTCTAGCATGCCAGATATGAGGAGAAGCAGACAAAGTAGTAATGAAATAATATTGATTTTTAGGCATATGTATAATAGGATACAAATTATTGACTACTTTACTATGAGCAAGAATAGCATCAGAATTTAAGTCTCTAATTTCATAACCATACGGACAAAACTTAAAGTAACAAGAATTTTCCTTCGTGAATTTTTCTACTGAAAGCAAATTATGCTTCATGTCAGACACTAACAATACTTTATTTATTCTAAAACTAGTTGTATGAATATTTGAAGTACCAATAGAAGTAATAGACAGAGACTTACCATTACCAACCTGCACTTGGTCTTTCCCTTTGTAGTTAGAAGTATTTTGTAATAGATGCTCATCTCCAGTCATGTGTGCAGTGGCACCAGAATCAGATATCCAGCGAGAGGCAGTTGATGTAGAAGGATCAGAATAAGAACTATCTTCATTCAAAGTAGTAAAATCCTGTTGAGTAGTACCATGTTGTGCTTCATTTGAAGAATAAGTAAAAGTTGGTCGATGATATCCGAAATAACATCTGCTAGCATAATGTCCCTTTTTTAGACAAATATGACAGTCTACTGTAGAAAAATCTCTTCAACCTCCATTTGTACCATTTCCATTTCCCTGTCCAGAAGTACTGCCTTGATATGAACAATTTTATTGATATGAAGCACTGCCTTGATATGAACCATTTCCTTGATATGAACCATTCCCATTGTTTCTTGAATTATAACTAGAATTAGATTTAAAACTCCCATTAGTGCCACCAATTCTGGACTTCCCTCTTCCATTACCAAAAAATTTATTATTGGTTCCATTTTTAACATAAAGGGAAGTAGGATGTTGTGCATCATAAGCAATACTAAAATCATGTTGTTGCTCAATGAGCCATTATTCATGATTCAACAACCTTGGTTTTATTTCTGCAAAAGTAAAAGATTATCCCTACTTTGTGCAGCTACAACAAAGATATAAAACTCTCTTCCTAACCCATTTAACACATACATAACCAAATCAGTATCACCAACTTTTTCTCCAATTGTTGCTAAATAGTCAGCTATAATCTTGACATTATATAAGTAAACCAAGATAGTCAAATTAATTTTCTTTACATTATAAAGTTGATTTATGAGCATATTATTTCTTTCCATGAACTGATTTCTGAAACTAACTTTAAGAAATGCCTAAATCTCCCTAGCAGTAGAAAGGCCTAAGACATCACCAGAAACAAAATCTGTAAATGTTGTCTTCATACAACTAGTGACAAAGCAATCAATTTTCCTCCATAAAACCCATTGTGGATTCAATGTTAGAACTCCATCAATTTTAATTTGCTCAACTGGTTCTTATATATCACCATTCACATACCCATATAAATCAGTTGAAACCAATATAGATTCCATATGATCACGCCATAGTAAGAAATTATTTGGACTTAATTTTGTAGAAACAAAATTTGAGATGTTGGTGAATGGAAAAGTAAAATCAGAAGAATTATCCATTTAAGAAGCGGAATTTGAATTGGAAAACATATTCTTTCTTCTTTGATAAAAAATTATTGTAGATGACATTAACATGATCCGTAAACATTTGTTGAAGTAAGATTATCAAGAATCGGATCTTGATTTGAATCTGATTGAAAATTTGTTGAGAATAGGTATTGAATCGCGAAAAAGATATTAATAAAAGATGTTTGATTCTCGTATGTGTGCTTTAAAAGATTGCTAAAATGGATGTTTGCGAAGTTTTGATTGATGGCTTAGGATCAACTGTCTGATACCATGAAAAACATATGACCTAATAATATTGAGAAAAGTATTTTCAGATAATTCTCTGAAAGACAATTACAAAGTATTTAAGGACAATTATAAGTTGTCCTAACAATAAGTAGAGATTTTCCGTATGTGGTTAAAACGGCGATGTATGGTTTCCTGAGTGTGAAAATCCAGACGGAAAATACCTCATGGGTCGACACGCTAGTGGAAATAGCTCAAACATTCGTCCATTACTTCTCCAAGCAATATCGTGCTCCAAAAACGGTGATAGACATGCAATTGTTCGATTGTATTTATCCCAGGTTAACTGAGGAACACATGGAAAGATTAATAACTCAAGTCTCAATGGAAGAGATCAAGCAAACTTTGGATTCAATAGGCTCTGAAAAAGCACCAGAAACAGACGGCTTCACCAGTAAGTTCTTTAAATTTGTTTGGGAAACCACAAGACCATAAATCATATCCATGGTCAATTTTTTCTTCCAGCACAACCACTTACAAGAACCATTAAACCACACACATATTACCCTCATTCCGAAAATTCCAAAACCCGCAACACCATCCCATTTCCGGCCCATTGGGCTTTGTAACGTGGTATACAAAATCATAACAAATGGCTATGAAGTTGGATATCCAAAAAGCGTACGACTCACTAGACTGGAGCTTCATCCATCTGTCCTTCACCAAGATCGGTTTTCCACCGCAGTTCATAAAGTGGGTCATAACGTGTATCAACATCGTCACATACTCGGTCAATGTTAACGGCACGGCCTATGGACACATCCAACCGAGAAGGGGAATACGCCAGGGTGACCCCCTATCACCATATATTTTCATCTTATGTGCAGAGATCCTGTCATCAAATTTCGTCCACCAACAGCAACTGGGGAATATCAAAGGGATGAAAATAACGGTGAAAGGTACACCCATTCCACATATGATATATGTGGACGATCTACTAATCTCTTACGTGGCGGAACCAAAGTCATGCACCAACCTAAAGAACCTGCTACATATATACTCCAGCTCGGAAGGACAGCTCATAAACAAAGAGAAGTTACACATTATCCATCACCCAAAGCTACTCCCGGATGATGTTAATGGACTACGTTGTTTCTTTGAGATACCAACAACACCAGACCCACCAATATATCTGGGGATCCATTTCAAGAGAGGTATAAATAGTGCCCATATGTCCACATACTTGCTAAACATGATGGAACGCAAGGCCCGAGGATGGATAACGAAATGTGTTAATCAGGCAGGAAGACTGCTGTTAATTAAAACTTCACTCCAACCAACGGCCAACCATGCAGTGCAAACTCAAATGTTACCAGTACATGTACATAAAAAGATGGACCAAATCATGAGGAACTTCTTTTGGGGCATGAAAAAACTGAAAGAAAGCTACATCCAATTGGTTGGCAGAGAGTTCCAAGACCGAAGGACACAGGAGGCATTGGTATAAGGAAAAGCCGACAACACAACCAAGCTTTACTCATGGAAAAATCTTGGCAGGTGCATGGAGACGAAAAGTTAATCTGGGCCACAATGAGAAGACAGGAATATCTTCACAACCAACCACTCCTCTCAAAACCCGTACAAAAACCAAAATCATCAGCCATCCCTGTGGAAGAGTTTAACTAACCTAGCTACTTTTTTGCAGGAACAATGTTTTTCAAAAATTGGAGATGGCCAAAACACGTCAATCCTTGATGACTGGATACCTCACCAACCCACTCAACTTATCCACCCACCACTACCAGAAATCCTAGTAGCATCACTCATAGACAATACAACAAATACTTGGAACCATACCCTCCTCCACACCATTTTTGACACAACCACCACATATCACATTCTCACCGTACATCTACCCAAGGATCCAACGGAAGACACTGTCATTTGGCCACACTTAAAAAATGGTGAATACACATGTAAAATGGGCTATGAACTACTCATAACCAAAACAACCACAAACCCCACACATAACCAAAATCCCGAAACAAACCAAAACCCACAGACAAACCAAAACTTCATCATCACCATCCATAACAATATTCCAAACCCCACAACCCCCACTACAATCACATCACCAACCACCATACACCAAACATCATGTTTCAAGACGATCTGGAACTTGAAATGCCCCCCAAAAATGAGGTTTTTCTTATGGAATGCTAACCTTGAATGCCTACCTACCTTCAACACCCTAGCACAAAGGCATATCACAACCACCAACCTTTGTCCACTATGCAATAATGCAACTGAAACTGCAACACACCTACTCTTCATTTGCACCAAGGCCACCCAGGTCTGGCAACAAATCCTCACCCAAGATAACCAAAACAACCCCATAAACCAAATAACAAACCGCCACAGTCGACAACCCACAAGTATACAAGAAGCACTCAACGGAAATATACCACATTCAACTAAGATCCTATATGGCTTTACAATGTGGCATCTTTGGTTAGCAAGAAATGCAACAGTTTATCCACAGCAACGGCAATCTCCAATTCACACAACTCAGATAATCCGAGTAATGTTTAAGGAATATATTAGGGCACAACAACACTTGAGACCAATACTCCCAAACCTCCCCCAAGATCTACAACAACAACCTACAAATACGACCACAACAACTATCATGGTAGGTTTGGAAGCACCACAGGAGAACTGGATAAAAATAAATACAGACGGCGCAACAAAAGGATTTCCAGGCCAGCAGAAGTAGGAGTGATTTGCATAAATAGCGAGGGAAAGATACTTTTAGCAATGGCAGCACCATTAGGCAATACAACATCAACAACAGTAGAAACATGTGGGTTACTGTTAGCAACAAGACTAGCGATACAACAACAATGGCCAAGGGTGTGGTTCGAAATGGACTCACAGGTAGTAATACAACTCCAACAACAACAATCAAGCAACCATTCTTGGTACCTCAAAAGTATGCTGACAGAAATAAATAATCTCATGCAACAAATACCCCACAGAAGACTACAGCACGCCTACCGGGAGGCAAACCAAGCAGCAGACGAACTTGCAAATCAGGCAGTCAAACATCAAGCACAACATCCGACTTACCAATCTACGAAGGTTTGGCAAAATGTATGCCCCTCATTTCTATTAAACATTACACATGCGGACACCATGGGAACAAAATTCCCAAAAATTGTAACAGTTTCTCGAGTTTAATGAATCGGTCCTAAAAAAAAACTGATACAACACAGGACACAAATCAAGTCAATATTGACTTGTTGACTTGACATACACTTTATTGACACACTTACATATATCGAATACGAGTATTCTTTCGGTTTATCTCAATGGCACGAAAGACCTTATCAAAGTTTTGAAAATGTAAGCTAAGTTCCAAATAATATGTTACGTTAATAGTTAGTAGTAAACTAAAGCAACTTGATTTGACCTTATATGATATATGCTATGGATGGGACATGAACTGTGAGCATGGCAATGTGCGTTAGTAACCGCGTAAACCTAGCTTTCACAATTATGACTTTTAGCACGGATGGGAAAACAAGTTATAAAGGTTTAATAATAAGTCCGTCCCTTAAATGAAAATGAGAATTGGGTCTGGTTGATTTTAAGATCACACCTCTTGGCTCTTAGGTAGTCTAGTAATCATTCGAGGGTCTTGATGATCAAGAGGTGATATAAATTTGATCAGCTGATCTATCATATCCTGTCTCGTACATTACTTTACTGTCCGCCATGCTGATAATCTTAAGAAGATTAGAAAGTCGAAATAAGACTGAGGAAGTCATTTTTGGTTCGGCTTTTGTTATAGCTATGGTTTTAGTCCAGTTACCCTATAAAGAGATCGATGGCGGGGACCTGATACCAACCATACTGTTTGGTGATCATCAGGCTTGTGTATTTCATAGTTTCCTTTTAGCAGTGAATTTCGCATTCACAGCAGCTGTTGTTACAATTTGTATCCGTGAAGACTTCCCAAAGATGGCCAGAAATACTAGACTTGCCGCTCTTCTATTTACAGCTACCGCTTTATCAATATTAACTTGGCTAATCGTAGAGCCCCTGCAACTTACAGTATAATGTAGTATATGATAGCTACACAAAAATATAGTGCATTCAGGATATAGAGATTTGGCTGCATATATGTAGTTTTGGAGCTCTGTGTGTGTTTTAGATGCTTGTATACTATTAATGTTGTCGGTACCAATATATTGCCTTGTATCTAAATTATGTATCACAAGTTTCTGGCTATTTTGTTTGAGAAATCCGAGCTTATTTTGACATGCTGCCATTTTCTCTAGAGCACTGAAATGGCGAAAAGCCAATGAACTAATTTTCGGGAGACATGATATTATTTCTTGAGTTAGATATTTCGGCACCCAAAAATCAAGTTCATCTATGATGGATGAAAAGGTTACAAATAGTAGGGAGATAGGTTATGGGAAAAATCCGTACCTACATCATTGAGCATGTTTTGAACCGTTAGATTTCACATCTAGTGTGCATCTTTATTAATAGCAAATCTAATGGTTTAAAGGTGTTTGCTCATTGTGCATTCGAACGTGTGATAACACTAGTCCACGCGGGTCCTAAATTTTAAGCGAAAAAATCGTACTGTACATAGAGGCCTGTGTATTACTCACAAAATCTGGTTAGTCTGGGATAGATGCAAAACCATACCATGGTCGAGGAATTTCTCATAAAACCGTTCTATGTAACGTTAGGGATTGCGAGTGGAATCTCGATTGGTGTTTCGATTGGTTTTTTACTGATCGGAGGTTTGATGGAGCTGAAAGATTGGAGGAAAAGACGAAGCCTTGCTGATAAAAACAAGGTTATTAAGGAATTAATCAAGGAGGAGATACACAAGACACAATTCAAGGCGGACGCCGACTACAGGTGCTTCAAATTCCTGTGAATGAAATTCTGAAGCACACAAAATCTGATGTTAATTTTGATGCTGCGATATCATCCACAATGTGTCAATAACAATGACGGATAGTGATAAGCCTGTTAGGGTTTTAATCAGTTTCATAGCATTTTTCATGATTCCTAATGCTTTTCCTATAATTCATTAATACATTCCTTCTGGTCTTTCTACCTGTAATTCACTTTTTTTTAGTTTATCTATCGAATGCTCCAAAAAACAAAAAAACAAACAAAAAACAAAAAAAGTTACTATCAACTTCGTCAATGATGGTCACAAGCATGGCAGCAGCAACTGCAAACATAAGTTCAATCTTTTCCAAGTTTCCATTGTGTCAAGAACATCCATTTTTAAGCTCTGCAACTGCTGAGCCTAAGCAATTTTGGTGCTCAACTGGGAAAGCTTCTTCCAGAATGCCAAGCTTAAGCTTAAGCCTAAACCTTAATTGGCATCAGAAAGAGCCTTAATTGGCATCAGAACCAGTTAATAAGAAACAGTGACTACATTGACGCCCCAACTGAAAGCACATCAAGGCTCAGTCATAGCTTGCCAACTGCACAATCAAATTTCCAAATTTCTTCACTGAATACCATATTAAAAACTTATTACAGAGCATTTCAAGATAATTTAAAAATGTAAACCGGAATGACGAAGGAATGAGGGATTGCCTCATAATAACACACACTCCAAAGTACTTAAATCGACAACTGACAAAACATTCTACACAATTCCATCACTTTCAATTAGTTGATCAGGTATTTATTTCTAAAATCTTATTCAACTGTTGTTTATGCAGAGGAAAAAGCAATAACACTCTTGGAGGAAGTATATCCGATCAGGTTCTTGGAGAGTGTGTTTTTCTTCCCAGTACAAAAAGAGAACAGTAAACAAAAAGACACCAATATGTGCCTGTAAGTAACCAGACATAAACAGGTAACTGTTGGAAACATTCATATGAAGTTTCGGATGTCCAATGACTTCACATCAACCATTGGCTCGTCCTTGAACTCCTCCCTGAAATAAGCAAATGTTAGGAATACATTTAGAAATTCATAGGACAGTTAAGTCCGCCACCTCATCAAATACAAAAAGCAAACAGCATACCTTTTCTTCTGTGTTTCCATTGCCTCAAGAGCATTTTTCTTGAGGTCCTCTAGCTGGGCCTTTGCAATGCTAAGCTCGAGTTGCTCTTCATACTTTGGCAGCTCTTCTTTACGAATGCCAAGACTAGTTTAAAATAGAAATAAGCAAGGTAAGAAACAGAACTTCGTATGTAAGGCATTCCTAAAGTCATAATGGAACACCACCATTTAGAACCCTTATAATAATTACCCAAATGACAGAGACTTGTAAAGCAGTTCTTCCTGGGCAAAACTTGTAAAAGATAAGAAAATATGATGAAAAACTTTAGCACTTCACTTACGTCTTGTTGATCTTGTCAAACTCTGCTACAAGAAGGGCCATTCCCTTTTTATCATTCCTCATAAGTGGCTTTTTAAGATCTTTCTCAATTTTCTCCAATGCATCCATCATCATAGCCTCGGCACCAAGATCATCAGTGAGACCTCTCCTGCAAAAAAAACAAAAAAAAACATAAATGACTACGCAAGTCAACAGATCTGACTTAAATGAGCAGAAGCACACTTCAAATGCTTATTAAACTGAGTAACAGCGCAAGATTTAGAATCAAATTAGAGAAAAAATATTCACCACAAAAATGTGGGAGTGATAAAGAATATCCCTGTCTTCACACAACCATCTTCTACAGCTAGTGTTTTGTTTTGTAAAGAATAATGTTCAGTTATATGATACCTTACCGAGCTTCTCAAATTGAGAAGTGCCATAATAAACTATGGACAGCTTCTCAAATTGAGACAACTAAATCAGTCTTCAATCTTCATGCAACTACCTAAAATGTTAGATGTGTACACTTTGAATGTCTAAGATATCTAAGTACATGTGTGTGGTCAGACCAGTAAGAGATTCAGTCCTAGGCAGAAGCATGGAGAGTATTCAACTTCATATGTAAAAGAAAGGGTTGAAACAGCCACATACTTAATTCGGATCTCCTTCAACGTCAATAGATATGTGCGTGCATCTGGAATATCTTGGGTCTTTTGCTGAATGGTAAATTGGATCCTCTGTGATTCTGAGAACAAATCTGCCCTGCAGGTCATTAAGCACACACACAAATTAAAAAAGTTTCAAACAGTTAAAAAAACCTTACTCACAATTTGAAGATCTAGAATACTTCATCCAAGACAAAAAATAGCAATCATTTCTGACAGGCCAGGTCAACCAAAAACCTCACAAAATAGCAATCATATCATGAGTCTGGCGACTATGGTCAGGATGGTATCTAGGATTTCAATAAAACAATGCAACAGGGATAAAAAGGATTAGCATTGGAATCATGAATGTGTACAATGATTAAAAAGATGGACATGTACTACCACCGTTACAGTAGTGCAAAATAGTTATTCACGTGAAATTATTGGGAATACTAATATGTAACCAGTAATGTATTAATAAGTGATTCATACATTTCTTCTTAAAGCAACACGATAAGCGATTTATACACTTCTCCTCAATGTATCTGTTCAATACTATTTCTGTTGTGAAACATAAACATCCAAGGCATCGGCATAATGATACAGAACATCCCCTTTTTAAAAGCTAGAATACCAACATATGTGGACTACACTTCAAAACAATATACATGGACACACAGTACATTTCAACATTGATCATCTATTGATATTTTTAAAGGTCCATAAGACTTCCAAAATGATTCTACTTTTGCTGAGGATAATACATATGAAACTTGCAAAAGATAACATCGATATCTATGATTCTACATGATTCTACAACTACGAAGCAGTGTGCCCTCTTGTTTAAAAAGATCATCTATTTTAAAATTCAAGCCGGGAAAGCTATAACTAATAGTTGATTATAAATGACCAGTAAAGCAGCTGAATGTCTTACTTTTCTCGTACAGTCTTCATGACTTTTGCATATTGTGAAACTGCAGCTGGATCCTCTGGATCAATTGTGATCTTTTCCGTCCGAAGTACACTCATGGCAGTCTCGAATTTGTTCTTAACGTCCAAAAAAATGTTCTTCAGCATCTCTTTCAAACAAACATATTAACAATAATCAGTATGATACATCACAAATCAATAAACATGTATAACTATGAACAGAAAACCTACGTAAAGAAGCAAACATCGAAAAGGAACAATTAAACTGTGCACTCATATGATGAGAAATAATTGAGATGGTAACAGGTAAAACAAAGCTTTAGCTCACAAAAAGTTATTCACTACAAGAAATCTTCCTATACGAACCTCCAGATTAAGCTTATGTGCCTAGTTGTATGGACAGATACTAGAGAATTGAAGGAGAACATCAAAAAAGGGGTGGCAGAAAACTAAAATGAACATGAAAAGAAAACTTACGATCTCCCTTCAGGTCTGTGGCTGGTGCAGCTTCTTTGGCAAATGAACGGACTTGACCAGCATGTCCTTGTTGTAAGAGGATCTGACCAGCATACAACTGCACAAACCCAAATAACCATTAAAAACAGAAATGCAAATTCAATTGGTTGGAGAAAGGGATCAAACCCAAATGGTCATCAAGAGCACTACAATGAATAGGAATAAAAGACATTGCCATTAACTAACCATATTTAACAGACACACAACAACAAGAGAGAGAGAGAGAGAGAGAGAGAGAACATAAATATCTCGTATCTGTAAGAACATTTGTAAATTTCTAGGAATCATAAAACGCCGAGCAGCCATTTTAGTCATGGTTCAGTAGATTATTATCATCAATCCAACAAATCCTGTCACTACAAAATCTCAACTATTGAACAGTAGTGCTTACTCTGTGACCAAATTAACACACATCGACACTAACCATGCCAGGTGACTCTCAAACCTGCCGACTCACAGTGATAATAATCTAACACTCTCACCTGAATTATCTCTAAAACCAACCTATCAAAATCAAACAGAAGGATCATTTCTTAATCAAAATCCCGAGATAACCTAACCAACCCTCCTCGAAACCTTTCAAATAACCAATCAAAAAATCCCAATCTAATCTAACAGTAGCATCATTTTCTTAGCAAAACACTAAAGTATAAATATCACAAATCAAACATTTCAAATCCCTACAGAACATCGGTAAAAAAATAAAAACACCAAAATCTAAAGAAACGAACTAGATCATAATCTAATAGAACTCATTTTAATCAAAGAAAATTTCAGATATATAAGAATAAAGAAAAACTGAAAACCCTAGTTTTCGATCTAACAAAAACAAAATGAAAGTCAAAATGGGTCGGGGGAAAGAAATTACCTGTCTAGATCTCGACATGATACGAGAAGCGAACGCCATTAAGAAAATCGTTTCTGTACTGATTTCTTTTTATTAGAGAAAAGGGAGAAGAAGGGGGGTTTCTTCTTCGTCTGTATGATTTTGATAACGAGGGATCTACTACTGTTATCCCTTTTGTTTGCCCTAGCAGTAGTAATGCGAAATTATAACACCCGTCTAGTATATGTGTAAAAAAACAATCAGGATTTTGGGTTGAAATTACCAAAATGGGCATTTGAGCGTTGAGATCTTCTACGCTTGACACTGTCATCGAGATGACAACAAATATATCTCGAGTGAAGCTTCTACGGTTGGGATCTTTATTATATAGTGGGCTAGGGTAGCTCGCATACGAATTGATTTTTTGCGAGAATGATACTAGATAAATCCTGTAAAATTTAAATGATTAAGAAAATAACCCAGGAGTTGGATTAGTGGTCATGCCTCCCAACCAACAATGTATTGATCAATATGGTTATTATTAGTACGTTTTTTGCAAGTGCTCGAGGTTTATGTTTGCTTCAGTAGTGAATCGAGTTTTGCTAGTTAGTGAGATGCAGGTGAAGAAAAAGATCTGTAGTAGCAAATAACTGACAAAGATACGTGGCACGATCTCGGATGACGATCCACAGAAACGGTGTAGAGCGAAGCACTGAATCATCCTCTATAACACCAGCACAAGAAAAAAAAGATATCTACCAAGCATACGTGGAATCAAGGCATTAAATACAGTGACAAGGCACGCGTGAGGAACAGAAGAGTCTAATCACAGTGGGTCCAGGAGCAGAGGATAACAAATTCAGGTCGGGTAGAATGGCAATATCGGATCAAGGAGTATCGGGCCATCAATATCGGGAAAGAACATGATCGGACTTGACGGGACATATTGGGGAGCATACTCATAGGAGTGATACGAGATCAAGAAGTAAGTATCGGGAGGAAACATTACCAATCACCCGGCAGGACCATCAAAACAGATAGATTGTGGCCCATACTGTAACTTCATTGTATGAGCATCTTAGCTTATAAATATAGACCCTTGTGATGAGAAAAGGGGCAAGTGATTTGTAAGTAAGTAAGGAGAGAGACTAAAGATTGTTGAGAGTCATCTTCATTATAACTTGAGAGAAGTAATAAGATCATCCTTTCACCCCAGTTGACGTAGGTAATCATGCTGAACCATGTATATCTTGTGTTTTTATGAGTCTTTTACTTGCTTATCTTGTTATCTCTTCATTGTGAATGTTAGATGTAGGATGTTTAACTTCTTACAACTACATTTTGGCGCCGACTAAGGGGACGAGTAACATATTTAGATACCTTGTGAATGATTAAAAGAGTAGAATCTAAAAGCTCCTAATAATCTATGATGATAGTTGAAGCTAAGAGAGAAACTCTTGTTGCTAGTTTCAAATATTTTGTTTGTAGTTACGTTACATATTTTCATCCACGAGTTTGCTGAACTTATGGGTTTGTTTTGTTACTCTTTAAAAACCATTGTTTCTAGTTCTTTAAAGCTTAAGTCATTTTGATTTCGACTCTTAAGTTCAAGTTTAAACTACTTAAAGGGTGGATTTTTTAGTTTCGTATGCTATGTGAGTTGTTAGAAAGACCCGTAAGCTCCCAAAATGACATCTATGTTGTTCGGTTGAAGCTACAAAAAACTTCATTTCACTGGCTAATGGAAAGCAAAGAGGGTTTATATTTTATGACTAAATCCTTGAATCTGAGAAAGCGATGTCATCGGATCGTACCATCGCCGGCAAATCGGCTCAAAATCAATGAGTTAGGTTGCCAATATCTCAAACTACTGTTTCCTTAAGAGTTTGTTAAAACGTGTCATCTCCTGATTTTATGAAAGTTTGGAGTCAAATGGAAAAACCAAAAAAGTTCCAAGGTAAGATTATCCTTGATGAACTTTGAGGAAACCATAGAGTGGGGCGAATTGTATTTGAGTCATGCCTCAACTAACCACGACTCGAGAGTGGTGATTTCGTCTAATTTCAATGAAGGAAGTCACTGCATCAAAATTTGCTTAGAGTCACTTTTCCGACCATCTGTAGGGCCAAACAATGGCTCCTGGTAGAGGGAATGTTAGGACAAATAATGATTAATGCATGGGGAAAGTACAGATAGTGACAGACTAATAGCCTACTTCACAAAATACCATGGTAGTCAAACAAACCAATTTTGCGGAGTTCAGCACAACAAAAATAAGAGAATCGTACTTGTGTCTAAGTATTGACAGACTGGCAGAACCTTTGTTACTATACTCTCTTTATAAAACCTTTTCAAAAATAGTTCAAAGTGAGGTGTTGTTTGTTTGATGACGTAGGTGTAATTCTCGGAGGAAAAAGTAGACACGACCCGATGGTCAGCACTTCGGGAACTGTCAGGATTCTGAGGAACCGAATAGTAGCAGGGACTAGCATGCAAGAAGGAGTAACTGACTCATGACAGGAAAGCAGTCATCAATCATAACCCGAGACGAATCAAGCACCAGTTGTGAGAATGGATACAGTTAACGAGGAAGTCAATTTGGGCCAGGATGATGACCACACTTTCTTAGGACGCATCGAGCCGAGTCAGAGAAGACCCGAGAACATGATAGATGGGCTGACTGCATTGAACACTGAAGACGATGAAGAAGTACTGCTAGCGCAAGAGGAACGCCGACAGGTCAGGCTACACGCTGAACACCAAGCAGCTATGGACCGTGAAGAGGAACGACTACGAAATATTCGGTTGGGGAAGAGGAACGAGGCCCGAACACCACCAGTACATCCACCGTCGGCACCATCGGCTGCACTAGGAAACCATCAGCATGATCCTTCTAGTCATGAGAGCACAGACCCGACCTTATTGGCAATCTTGGAAAACCAAATGAGGCATAAGGAATGCATAAGGGAGTTACAAAGGAGGAATATAATGCTAGAGAAAGAAAACCATCGACTTAGAAATCAAGGACCGAGATCGCGAGGATCGTCTAGTCGAGGAGCATCAAGCGATCGAACCCGATCAGGGTATGTTCATGAACCTCCCCGACACAAAGGACCTATACCCGAGCTCATAAACCTGAGAATGGGATACGGTCCTCCCGAAGATTCATCAACCGAAGAAGAGATACCTCAACAGAACGGGAGACCCGATAACGCAACTTAAACTAAGATCAGGCAGCTTGAATAAATGGTTAAGAAGCTGGCTGGAGATGGTGAAGATGACAAGTTGGCAGAAGTAATCAACGAGCTGAAAAGAACCCCTTTACCCTAGAACTCGAACAAGCGCCATTCCTGCCAAAGTGCACCCTACCGACGTTCTCATCCCGATTCGATGGCACCGGAGATGCTGTGGAGCATGTTAATATGTATATGATGTCGCTATTACAATGGAAGAAAAACGATGTTGTCATGTGCAAATTTTTCCCGGCTAGCCTGGAAGGCGAAGCTAAGAATTGGTTCTACACTTTACCCGAAGGATCCATTGGAAATTATGGAGGCCTAATAAATACTTTTCTTGAAACCTATATGCACAGCATCGCTAGGCAAGGAGTAAATAAGGTGTTCACTCTAGCAAGAAGGTTTAGGGAACCTCTTCGATCTCTAACTGACAGATGGAGAAAACTGTGTACCGATATCGGGAAGGTGCCAGTGGACCAACAAATATTCGGGTTTTAGAATTCCCTTGGGAAATCGGATCCTATCTGGATAGCCATGTTTACCGAAAAACCACAAATATTGAAGGAGATTAGAAAGATGCAAGAAAATTACATCGCTTTGGAAGAGATACAAGAGGGAGCGCGGGATAGAGGCGTACAAGACGCAAGCTCGACGACAAGGATAGCTCCCACGGAAGTCTCGAATTGAACCGAGAAGAGATCTGGACCCCATCACAAAGGGTCAGGAAAAAATGAGTGGGTCGAAAAGGGGAAGAAACCTCGTCACGAACTTAAAACATGCACGCCTATGAATGCACCCCTGGAAGAAATTTTCAAGAAAGTAGAGAAAAGGAATGATATCCGGTAACCGAAGACCCGAGGTATACAGTTTGACGAAACAAAGAACCATCCCGAGTTCTATCAATATCATCATTTCAGAAGGAATTCGACCTATGACTGCCGAGAAGTGAAAGATATAGTCCAGCACCTGATTTGTGACGGTTATCTGAGGCAGTTTGTCAAGCAAGTGATTCCAGCGTCGGATGCTCCGGTACATCAAGTCAGAATTGATCGGGGCACCCAATTTCTATGTAACAAAATTTCACATTCATCACCTCGAGGTCTAGACCTAGGATCGGGAATTATGTCAAGAATTCACAAGAGGGACCGATCGGGGAAAGAAATCTTTAGTGTGGCATAAACCTTGCCCATGGAGGCATGGATGATGCAGCCGATCACCTTCTCGGCTAAAGACGTCCCGATGAATGGTCAAGCACATGCGGATCCACTAGTTATCACCTTAATGATAGAAGAATGGGGAGTGAAGAGAATCCTTGTAGATAGTTAGAGCTCCGTAGAAGTTCTTTTTTACGACACTTTCAAGATAATTGAACTATCCGATGGTATACTCATCCCGTCAACTTACAACATTTATGGGTTTAACGGGACCGTGACCATACCAAAGGGATAAGTTACGTTGAGAGTCTCAGATGGAGATGATTACTTGGATACTCTTACTACCTTCTGTGTATTAGATGCCGTGTCACCATATGAAGCAATCAGACGACCATGGATCGCTGGTATCAAAGGAGACGCGTCTGCATACCATCAGAGGTTAAGGTTCCCAACCTACAGGGGCGTGGTCGAGGTCTTAGGTGATCCCCAAGCCGCAATACAATGTATTCAAGTGGACATTCAGCAGAACGAAGATAGGCGGGCAAGAATACGTCGATAAAAGAACAAGGCCAAGGAAATCAAGGAAGGCCAAGAGTTGGAGAAGTTAATCTCACAAGCAGTTATGTCATATGAAGCCGGTAAAGATAAAATCTTATAGCAATCAAAGGTAGCGACACTGATCGGGGATCCAAAACCGAACTTCACAGCTCTGGAACCCACTCGGGAGATCAATCTTGGAACGGAAGAAGAGCCGAAGTTCGTAAAGATCGGGTCGTTACTATCAGAGGAAGAATCGATTCGATTAATAACCTTACTACGGGAGCATATGGACGCATTTTCCTGGAAGATGCATGACATGGAAGGAATCGATCCCGATGTATGTAGTCACCACCTGAAGATCGACCCGAAGTTTAAACCAGTCCGACAGAAAATGCGCAGGATCGCACCCGAGTTACAAATGACAGTAGAAGTGGAATTGGAAAAATTACAATCATCTGGGATCATACGAAATGCGCAATATCCGTTATGGATTTCAAACATGGTGATAGTGCCTAAGAAGAACGGAGGGATCCGAATCTGCATCAACTTCAGTGATCTGAACAAGGCATGTCCGAAGGATAGCTTCCCCCTCCCGAACATCGATCAACTGGTAGAGTAAATAGTAGGACACAATGCGATATCGTTAATGTATGGATACTCAAGATATATCCAAATCCCCTTGGCTCCCGAGGATCAGGAGAATACGTTATCTTTACCCCCAGAGGACTCTACTGTTATACTAAGATGCCATTTGGATTAAAGAATGCGGGTGCCATGTACCAAAGATTGGTTGAAGACATGTTCGAGGACAAGATCCACGACACAATTGAGGTGTATGTAGATGACATGTTAGTTAAAAGTAGAGTGGTAGCCAATCATATCGATGATCTCCGAAACATTTTTCAGACAATGAAGAAGTACAAAATGAGGGTTAACCCAGCTAAGTGCACTTTCTGGGTGACCTCGGGTAAGTTTCTGGGATGCATAGTCACAGACCGAGGAATTGAGGCAGATCCCGATAAGGTTAGAGCCATCTTGGAAATGCCATAACCAGTAACAGTCAAAAATGTGCAAAAGCTGAATGGGTGCTTGGCAGCTCTAGGGCGTTTTATCTCACGGGCATCTGACAAATGCAAGGATTTCTTTGGGACATTGAGAAAAGGAGAGAAATTCAAATGGAGCGAGAAGTGTGAGGAAGCATTTCAGAAAATTAAACAGCATCTCGTGAGTCTACCCGTGATGCAAAGACCCGAGCCCGAGGAGGTGCTCACGTTGTATCTCGGGGCTACAGCCTGTGCTATCAGCCCGGTACTGGTCAAGAATGTCAGGGTGGAAGAAAAACCGGTATACTTCATTAGTAAAACCATGAGTCCAGCAGAGAAGAATTATACCGTAGTTGAACAATTGATACTCGCGTTGGTTTTTACAAGACAAAAGTTGCGGACGTACTTTAAAACTCACAAAATCAGGGTGCTAACAAAATCCTCTATCGAATCGGTTCTCGACAGTGCAGCAAGGTCGGGTCGAATATCCAAATGGAGTGCTCAAATCAAGCAGTTTGACGTTTTGTATGAGATGAGAACAGCCATCAAAGCACAAGCGGTAGCGGATTTCCTTGCTGATTTTCCCCTTGGTGAGGAGAAAGAAGTAGAGGATATCCCCGGCATGGAAGAAGATAGAGATGACCCCCCACCCCCACCCACCCACCGACCTTCTCGAGACCTGCATCCCGACACGATGGGAGGTGTTTACCGACGGATCATCAAATAAGGATGGCTCAGGATTGGGGTTAGTCTTCACAACGCCGAAAGGAAAAAAGATAGTCCATTCTTTTAGGCTCGAGTTTGAAGCAACTAACAATGTTACTGAGTATGAAGCGGTAATACATGTTCTACGACTAATTGTAGAGTTAGTATTGAAGAGGTGAGACTGAAAAGTGAATCAAAGCCTGTAGTTCGGCAAATTAACTGAGAACACACCATTCATGACCCGATACTTCAGAAATACTGGAAGCTAGGAAATTCTTCATCGACCAGATTCCCAACATCAAATTTCGGCATATTGTAGAAGAGACAATCGGCACGGGGATGCCTTGGCCTACATTGCATCTGTGTTAACGGACCCAAGCATAGAGGCTATACGAATCGGAAGGGTGTTCACTCCATAACTACCCGAAGAAGGGGATATGGAAATACAAATGGTAACTTCTACATCCGATAGATACGAGGCGGGAGATTGGAGAAAACCAATTCACCAGTATTTAGAGTCGGGAAAGCTACCAAAAGGGAGACCTGAAGCTAACAAAATTACAAGCAAAGCAGCAGGTTACGAGTTGCGGGAAGGCGTATTGTACTAAAGATCATATTTGGGTCCACTTCTAAGATGTTTGAGCAAAGAGGAAGGACATTAAATTTTGAACGAATTGCATTATGGCGGCGCGGGTAATCATAGTTCGAGATGAATCCTATCGGCGAGAGCTAAAACGATGGGGTATTTCTTTCCCTATATGAATAAAGATGCGAAACGAATGGCAATGATTTGTGACGAATGTCAAAAGTTCGGGAAGAAGATACACGCTCCATCAGTATCCTTGAACTCGGTAGTGAGCCCATGGCCCTTTGCTAAATAGGGCATCAACATTGTAGGGCCACTACATGTCGGTTCGGGACAAAGAAAGTATTTGATAGTAGCCACAGACTACTTCACAAAATGGGTTGAAGCCGCAACATTAAGGCATATTCGGGATAAAGATGTATTTCGGTTCATCTTTGAGCACATTATTTGTCGCTTCGGAATTCCTGCGGCTATCGTGTCGGATAATGGGAAACAAATACAAGCAAAGAACATAGATATGTTGTTCAACACTTACCAAATCAGGAAGAGTAAAGATACACCCATTTACCCATAGAGTAATGGGTAAGCCGAGATCACCAACAAGACAATAGCTAATAACTTGAAAAAGAAGCTGGATGGGAAGTATGGTGAATGGTGTGAGGAACTACACAATGTCCCATGGGCCTATCGAACCACCCGAAGAGAGGCAACAGGTCTCTCACCTTTCATGCTTACGTATGGAACCGAAGCGATACTTCCAACCGAGGCAAAGATACCCACTACAAGAACTGAAGCATGGGGGCGAAATCTATCGTCAGATTTGATCCTAGCTAAACTTGATGATTTGGAAGAAACAAGAGAAATGGCTCTGCAAAAAATGGAAAACTACCAAAGACGACTACAACGCCAGTACAAAAAAAAAGTCCGCCCGAGAGAATTCTTCCCGGGACAGTTGGTGTTGAAAGAATTATCTAAGTATGAGTGAGATAAGAAAGGCGGAAAACTGGAAGCCAGATGGGGCGGACCATACACTATTGTGTCAAAAGTCGGAGAAGGAGCGTACAAGATACTAAAACTGGACGGTACTCCGGAAGAACGACCATGAAATGCGCAACATTTGAAACTATACCACCCATGAGGGGTGGAAATGCAAGTATGATACCTCGTCATTCGAATCCTTTTATCATCCATGAGAGATTGATAAGGAAAATGACATAAGCGACTAATGGTCATTCGTACTCGGGGCGATGTCAATGCGCAAGTGCCGAGGTTACTTATACTCGAATGGTCGTTTCGAACTCGGGGTGATGGAAATGTGCAAGTGCCGAGGCAACTTACACTCGACGGACTATTCGAACTCGGGGCGATGGCATAGTGCAAATGCTAAGGTAGTCTAAGGTTTCTGGTGGTTGGAAACCAGTGACCAAAGGTTACTAGGACACGAGTCCTCGATAGCCAAGCAACCTACCTACACCTGAAAGGTTGCCCCCATCGCAAGTGACTAGATTTACTTGATCCTAGGTACCCGATTGATGATTATCATAGGATGATCGGGATATAGAATATAGGAATGACTTAATACACTTCCATTGGCGCAAAACACCAATGATGAGATACCTCAATCGGGACATGGCATTGGGCCCGATGACTCTCCCTTTCGAGTGTGTTCGACAGATATGGAATTTATACTAACATGTAAATGATATTATTATAACAGGAAATCGAAAGGATAGTGGTTATGAACGACCAAGCATTAAAGAAACAACATGAAACATTGTCGAAAGTAAAAAGCCCCAACAAGGAAGAACCGATTGGTGACGCAGCACCCCATGAAAATAGTAGTCTTAAAGGTTAAAGGTGTTCTAACGAAACGGAAATTACATCCCGAGAGAAGGGGAAAAATAGTAGCGCAGCACTGCAAAAGGCAAAACTATTCTTTGAGAGTAGCCGAACCCGAGCCAGCACTCTTCGCGGAAACCTTAGCCTTCCTCATACTTATGAACTCCTTCACACCCTCTTTTACCTTGTCGGCAAGCTCCTACTCATGCTTCTTCTTCTCCTCATCTAGACCGTTGGCAGCGTTTCTCACCTTGGTGTTCACAAGAACCTCATTCTGCTTCAGTTGGACCACCTTTTCCTCCAAAGCTTGAATTTTTCCCTGATCGGCTGCATGAAACAAAGACACAAAGTGATCAAAACCCGAGACAACAATGTGACAGAAGGACATAAACACAAAATGAATCATGATGAGGACCTGAAGGCTCTGATTTTAAAAGGGCACTCTCAAGTTCACAAATATTGAGAACTATTTCATCGTATTTCTTCTCAACATTTTAGCGGCAGAAAGAGAACTGAAGCTAGAAGAAGCGAGAGCACCAAGAGAATCGCAAGCAGCACCAGAGAACGTGAAAATAGAACTACCTACTTCTCCCTTATTCGGAGGATTCCTTTGGACATTCTCCATCATCTCATCTCTTCGGAAGGACTGACCGTCCCGATTATCGGAGGGGATCTCGGGTCTTTTCTGTTCATCTCCTCCACCCGACCCCTCAGCCTTAGTATCCGAGCCGAAGATCTCATCATTCTCACTATCATCATTTGATAATACCACAGTCAGTTTGATATTAGGAAGGGTAGTCTCATTACCCGAAGAAAATGTATTAGACGGTTGGGGTGTAAACACGTTCTTCCTCGCGACACCTTTACCACCCTTGGCTCCCTTCCCACCTTTCTCTGCTTGATCACCTATAACGGCAGGCGAGACGTCAGAATCCTTCTTCTTGGTCACCTTTTTGGGGGAAAATTGAGATAACGGAACCCAATCATCAGAATCCTCACCACCTTTCTCGATAGAACTTTATACAACATCTTCACCAGTCTTGGACCTCTGCAAAATGACATCGTCATACCCATTAAAGGCAACAAATAATGGTAAGTACGCATACTAAGGGAGGAGCAGTTATATTTGTTACCTTCACTGGCTCTTCCTCAGGCTTGTTCCTAGAACCCCTCTTCTGATTATTCTAAGACTTAGGATGCAAAGACGTGAAACATTCAAAAAAATTGGTCACCCAATGCAAAAGGCCGAAAGAAACCCAAAGCGAATGGACTAATTAAAAGTAAAGAAATTATACCTGATCATCATTAACTACCCAGAAATGGTATGGCTCAGCAGGAAAATCGGGAGGAGGGAACATGCCACTCAAGATAGGGCCACGAACAACCAAAAGAACTCGATACCAGACAAAATCACTAGTATGGAGAGCATGCTTATTGGTGTTGCTACCTCCTTCGGGATCTTTATCCAACATCAACTTCTCGAAACCACCTGTTGGAACCTTGTTGCGATGGGGACTAGCAGCAAAACCGACAAGATCACCAAGAGAGGCAGTCCCACTTCGGTAATTACCCAGGAAACTGTCCGAGGTGTACTTGCCCGCGTGAGAAGGATCGTAGATCGACCAAGTAGTCTTAGAGCATTCACCTCTCCCTCGCCTCTCCCATTCATCCATGAGGCGAAAGGTGTTGCCATTCCACTGAGCCAAGGCCCGAGGAGGGTGGATCTGAGATAAAACTTCATAAACAAAGGGTCGGCTCGGGTCATACAAAGGAAGGCGCAACCGGAGTTCGAGTTGGCACTTGATAATGATAGTCGCTTCGGGAGAGTGGGAAAATTCTTCAACCTTCTCCTTCTTCAGCAAACCTTTCTGGCCTGATATAAGCTGAAGATTATAGTCATGAAGATTATAATCATCCTTTAGTTGGTCAATAAACTGAGCATCAGTAAGGTTCTTGTTGGATCTCTTTTCAACCCTACAAGTAAAAATGGAAGAGTCATCAGAAAATATCGAATCAAGGGCGCGATGATCATGAAGAGAAGGACTATCAATGGAAAACAACGAATCTATGGGAATACTATCTTTATCAAAAAATGTATAACTTACACACCTTTTCTCTGTCATGGATGGAGGTGGAGAAGCCATTGATGATGATCACCGAAAATAAAGTGGAGATGATGAAAGCAAAGAAAAATAGAGATGACAGCAGCAGCAAAGCAAAAACAGCGAAGGAACTAAAGAAGTAACGAAAAACTGAAAGGATAGAAGAATGACTAAAGAAGAAGCAGTGCTGCAGAAAATGTTGGTTCTTGAATGAAGAAAGAGGGATGAACATAAGAATATAAAAACCCAAGGGTTTATCAGTCGCTTTTATAACCCAGACGGTTACAACCGGTAGAGGAGGTAATGGGTAATAAAGGGGAGTTAATGGGAGACAGCAGGGCGGAATGCACGGCATGGCAAGAACCGTGGAAGGCGAAGAAGTTTCTTCCCCTCGTGTCGAGCACACGAGCAGAAGAAGGGGCATAAATGTAGTAGCAAATGACTGACAAAGATATGTGGCACGATCTCGGATGAGGACCCACCAGAAACGGTGTAGAACGAAGCACTGAATCATCCTCTATAACACCAGCACAAAAAAAGAGATATCTACCAAGCATACGTGGGACGAGCAGTGTAAAGTGGAGAACCGGATATGATGTGTATCGAGAATCAAGGCCACTGACAAGGAACGAGTGAGGAATAGAAGAGTCTAAACAGAGTGGGGCAAGGAGCAGAGGATAACAAATTCGGGTCAGGTAGAATGGCGATATCGGATCAAGGAATATCGGGCCATCAATATCGAAAGAACGTGATCGGACTTGAAGGGACATATCGGGGAAGATACTCATCGGAGTGATACGAGATCAAGTAGTAAGTATCGGGAGGAGACATTACCAATCACCCGGCAGGACCATCAAAACAGATAGATTGTGACCCACACTGTAACTTCATTGTATGAGCATCTTAGCCTATAAATATAGACCCTTGTGATGAGAAAAGGGGCAAGTGATTTGTAAGTAAGTAAGGAGAGAGGCTAAAGATTGTTGAGAGCCATCATCATTGTAACTTGAGAGAAGTAATAAGATCATCCTTTCACCCCCGTGGACGTAGGTAATCATACCGAACTACTTATATCTTGTGTTTTTATGAGTCTTCTACTTGCTTATCTTGCTATCTCTTCATTGTGATTGTTAGATGTAGGATGTTTAACTTCTTACAACTACAAGATCGATTGCAAACATTGAGGCACTATTAAATAATGACGCTTCTACGAACCGGAAAACCAACAAAGAGGCATGAATTGCAGTCCTTGCTAAAAGAAACCGGTCTGGTCTATCCTTGTCATCATAGACCAAACCTCTATGAAGCTTGTAAAGGTTGAGATCATTTACATAGATATTTCGTGTGCTAGCATAATTTTCTATGAGAATGGCCCCAAGGTGAAATTGACAAATTTATATCTTGATTCTTGAAATTGTCTTACATCACATTTGAAGTCAGTAAAGGCCATGGAACCGTTAGTTGCATCCATAGAGGGGTAGGACTAGGCCACACATGGGGTTTGGTTGTACATGTGACATATATGTCTGTAGTAGTACAAAATACTTTTTCCAAGTCAGACCAACGAGCCACTATCTCAAATGTCAAGGAATTTCTACCAGCGTTATCTCAGGAAATCTGTACTTGTGGTGTCCATCAATTCAGTTTGCAACAGAGTGACATTTCATTTTAACATTCAATAGACTAACATTATCCAAGGAATTCAGATCTCTCTGGTGTGTATATGCTGCTTATGCTACTCTTAAATTTAGCAAACATATGAAATACATATAGAGGAGGAGATGGATACTCATGATGAAAAAGAAAGATTGAAAGGGCAAGTAGAAATATGGGAGCACATGTTTGCATTTGTGGATTCAATGGCATTGAAATGTGCAGTTGAACTTGGTATACCCGATATCATAAACTCTCACGGTCGTCCCATCACAATATCAGAGATCGTCAACAGCTTACCAACAACCACATTATCATCATCATCTCCAGACATCGGCTATCTTACCGTGTAATGAGGTTATTGGTTCGCAAACGCATATTTTCCTCACAAGTTGATCAGGAAAGCAATAATCAAATTTATTATGATTTAACTCCGTCGTCTAAATGGTTATTGAGAGACTCTAAATTTGATTTATCACCGTTTGTTTTAGCGCAACTTGATCCATGGCTGCTAAAACCATGGCAATATGTGGGAAATTGTGTTAGAGAAGGTGGTTCACCTTTTAACAAGGCTCATGGAGTTGAGGTTTGGGATTTTTCTTTAGCTAATCCACAATTTAACAACATTTTTAACGATTCAATGAGGTGTGCAACTGAGATAATAATCAATGCCATGCTGGTCAAGTACAAAGATGGATTTGTTGGTGGTGGGACTGGGACGATGATCGCCGAGATTGTTAAGGCTAATCCACATATTAGAGGTATCAACTTCGATCTACCTCATGTAGTCGCTACAGCACCAGAACACCAAGGAGTTGAGCATGTTGGCGGTGATATGTTTGTTCATATTGCGGAGGCTGATGCTGTTATCATGAAGGTTAGCCCACTTTTTTCTTTTGTTTATGAAGTCATAATTTTATAGCTGATTTTGCAGTTGGATGCCAAACATGGTCATGTTTGTCCAAGAATATAGTAGAATCTAATATATGTGGTGTCTCTGGTGTATAGTGGATATTGCATGACTGGGGTGATGAAGACTGTGTAAAGATCTTGAGTAATTGTCATAAGGCAATAGCAAGGAAGAAGAATGGGAAAGTTATTATTGTTGAATGTGAACTTCGACCAGATGGAGACGGCTCATTCGACAACATGGGTTTGGTGTTTGATCTAGTGATGATAGCACATACTTCGGGTGGAAAAGAAAGAACTGAAGTCGAATGGAAGATGTTATTGAACAATGCAGGCTTCCCTCGCTGCAACGTAATTCAGATTCCCGCATTTCCTTCCATCATTGAGGCCTTTCCAGAATGACAATGAAGGAATTATGGGAATCAATGTTTGGTTTGATGTAATTGTCTGTTTAATGAATTTCATCTGTTTGTATTCTTTTGATGTAATTGTCTGTTTAATGAATTTCATCTGTCTGTTCAAAGATAGAAAAATGATTTCCATGTTCAACATTTGGATTCAAACCCATTTCACATTGTTCAGTTGGCACCTTTAATTGTTAATTTGCTCTCATGTGTGATGGATCCAGTAAAACATAGCATATACAGAATACACATTGCCAAGCAAAGGAAAACAAGATCATTTTGAGATAACTCTCATGAACCTGCTCATCGAAGAAAATATACTGGCTGCTTGACCGAAAAGTGAAGGACCTTTTTCTGATTTTTCCTCCACTTCGCCGAATATTATCTGCAGAAGAATAAGAAATAAACCACGAATGCGAAAACAGTTATTTAGCGGAAACACAAGGAACTTCTAATGCACCTGGGCTGATGAAATCAAACTATCAAAGAGTGAATTTAGACCAAATCCTTATGACCGACAAAGAAGGTTTTTCGAGGTTTATGTAAAACTAACAACACTAAGTTATCTGTTTAGGGTCAGGGTACTTTTATATAGAGAACAAAGTGGAAGCTATTGCACTATTATGCAAGGAAAGTTGCAAAACAAAGAATAACACCTCTTGGATTCACATGGTCAATGCATATGTGAAACATAGAGAAAAGGATTTAAGGTATAATGCATGTGCAGTTTTGATGACATTTGATAATGGCTGAAAATTAGATATGTTAATGTATACCAACTGAGAAGAATAATAGTTGAACATTATTTATTGGCAGCTTACCTCAAGTTCCTCTGAGTCTGGACGGCTAATTTGCTCTTTTGCTAAAAGATACCGATTCGGTCTATCCTTGTCATCATAGAACACCTTCCATGACCTGATAAAGAAGATGAATAGCGATTTGTTAACACAAATCCACATCAAAATAACGAAAAAAGAGTACAAATTTGAATTTTGGTTTTAGAAAAGATTAGCATTTCATTCTCACTCTGGATAGCATCTAAAGACTGCTCCATTAGGCAGTGGTCTCATTGAGTACACTGTCGTGAAAGTGCTGCAAGTAGATGAAGTAATAATACTCAGTACGTAGCATTGTCAAATTATACAGAAAGGGTACACGCAACTCAAATTTAGGATACTGAAATCTATCTTCGATTTTCATGAAACAAATTCAAAAAACAAATAAGCTACTACAGAAACCAGCAGGAGAAACACAAGTCCAAATTAAATCAACGCAGAGAAAAGCAAATTGCTTTACCTTAAGAAGTATCGCCGTAATTTCCTAACATTGAAACCGACGCCTACGTCCGCGCTGTACAGACGTGGATTCCACATGATGAGAGGCCTTGGCTGATAACAGAAGAATTAGGAATCTAGTGTAAGGAAATGCAGCCTTCCTAGCCTGAAAACTGTAGAAGAAAAGATATTGATATGGATATTCCATTTTGAGAAAATTCAGAAAAAAATAGCCATGACTGATTCTGTTACATATGTGATGTTCATTACACATCATTCGCTCTGCACAACATTGACTATGCAAGAGGGAAGGTTGTAGTTTAAGTTTCATCAAAAGTATTTCTGCGTCTTGGTGCTCTCACTTCCATTACCTTAAGAGCTAAGGGATTTTCAAAGTTAACATGTTTGATAGTGTGATATTATGAAAAAGGTTGTGCATTTGGAAATCAACAGCAAAACAAATGAATATGCAATGCAAGTAGATGTAACAGGGTGTAATTATAAATTTAGTATTATTACTTCATCTACGTCGGGATCATCTGATATATTGGCTGCGATTTTCTCTACGTATTCCAACATCTGATAATCAGGAACCACCAAAACCACAATTTCATCGTCTTTATCTACAGGCTTTCTATCACTTAAGCTGCAGAAAAGAAACAAAATTACATGTTCAGCACAGAAAGCCGCATAGTTGAATAAAAATATAAACCAAATCATATGCTACATTTGCAATAAAAGAATTCCACAGAGAAAGATGTGATTTATTTTTAAGGTGTGTTATTTCACAGTGTTCAGGATTAGTATGTATTTTCAAGTTTCCAACATCTCAGTTTGGCTCCTTTTGTCTTAGTATTGTTAATATATTTTGTTTCGAAATGTTTCGGTCAGAGCCTAGATCTTTCTTCTTATCTGCGTCAGAGTGTAATAGTAAATAAGTTCATCATCCAACCAACACAATCAACCACATGAGAATGTAAAACAGCTGAATATATCTCAGGATTGACACCTTTTAACTTCCGGTGGAATCAATACAGGAAGTTCTGAGGTGAGGCTCATATTTGCTTTCTAGATCTGTGCTAGAGATACACAAACCATTAAGCCAAAGAAATTACATGCTAGAGATTACCTAGCAAATCCAAAAGCTGCATCTTTCCACTGATATTTCAGAAGTGCAGCTGCTCCAGCATCAGGGTACACTGCTTTTACTTTCTACAAGTACAAACGGGCATTACATAGTTCAATAGAAGCACCTATTTTAAATTAAAGGGATTATATTAGGTGTACAAAGTATAAGTTTAAGTTTTTAAAGTAAATGTCAAAAGAAATACTTATATATAGATGTTTGTTGGCCACCTAACCTGACACCCTGTTTCTTCTATTAACGTATCCACAAAAATCCTTGATAATTCCCATAGCTCAGCTTGGGCCCCTTCCTCATCAAGAAACTCCAACTGTGGAATTAAAAGCTCAACCTGCAAAGGGGGCAAATTTTCCACGATATAACTACAATATCATGAAATAACCGAAAGTTAAAATTACATGACAGATTTAGAACTGAAATTGCTCATGGAACTTTCTCCAGAAAGAAAAAAAGTAGAATGTTGGATGATCTTCACATAGTGGAACAAAACGAGCTGATTAAAAAAATCCAACAGTCTAAGATGGAATGCTTACTATAGCTCTTGCTCCTCCTACAGAGACAAACTCCGCAGCTGCAACACTTGATTGTCGCACCGCACCCACCAAGTCAGAAGGTAAGCAACTATCAAGAATAACAATTAGACGTTTCGACTTATACCATTAGTTTACAACATCTGATACAAGCTTTTTGTAATAATCAAGCCCTGCCTTTAAATCCACTTTTGTGGTTCTTATGTACAACTGCTACTAGCATAAGATGCTAAAGCATTATTTTGCAAGTTAGAGACAATAATGAAAGTTTTCTTTCAATCAAAATGTAACTTTAATAATCATTTTAGTACGAAAGCTAGGTGTTCTGGAGGTCCTGAATGCACTGTACAAACACAAGCAGCTAAGCCACAACTCAATTCTGCAATGGATACTTAAAGATGACTTCAACTAACAATCTACAGAGACTCTTAGCTCCCATACCCTACCAAAGTATCGCTATCCAGTTAGTTAAAAAAGAGCTCAAATTTCTTCGAAAGTGGGACATCCACACTCAGCAAAAACCAATGAATCTGGCTATCACATCATAAAAGTTGGAGTTGTTACTTGAATCTGGCATTAGTTGTTACCCCTCATGGATTAATAGAAGACTCATCAAATGAAATGTAAGAAGTAGTGTAGCGCCGAGGCTATTATACCCGATACTTATCCCAAGATGGCAAGAATGTGATTTAGGGATAGTATCTATGCTATAGGTGTGCCTATAAGAATGGTTGCAGTTGCACACATTATCAGCCGTAACCGTGCTTCAAAGTCCCAAACAAAAGGAACCCTTTTTTCTTACTCTTGATCAAACTGTCACTCAAATTTCCACTATCTTCTACAATGAAATTTTACTCTAAATTACTTCATAATTAAAATGATTCCTGAGCCCCTTTGAAGGGCATCATAAGTTTCAGTCTATATAACTCAAAAGATAACCAAGCTAAGACCATTACCATTCATGACATGGAATATCTTCACAACAAGTAACTGATAAGGTGGGAAAATGATTGGTGGGAAGAAAAAAAAGATTACCTATCATCTTCCTCTTGGACCTCTTCAGCTTCATCTTGTTGGATTTCTTCAACTGTTGATACTTGTGAAGTTTCTTCACCTTCTTCACTTTGAAATTTCTCAAATTTAGCGTGGGTTCTTAGTTGAATTTTGTTAGAAGAGGTAGAGGACCCATAAAAATTACTACTTGAAAATGAAATTGTTGTTGAAGGATAAGAAATGTTGGTTCTGTTTGTAGAATTTTGTGAGTGAAAAAGGCTGCAGACTCTAGAAACTGAAGAAGATGAGCAACAATTAGTAGCCATTAACGAGGAAAACCCAAGAGGGAGATAGGAAGAGGAGGAGGAATTTCCAAAATCAAATCATCACCCAAGCTGGAGTTTACACCACCACACTTGTTTGATGTCTCTCCTTATCGTGGTGGAATTGATAATCGATGGCACCACAGTTACTAAGAGCCACCCTGATTTTGTGTGCTAATCTGGTGGTAAACAGTGGCGGAACTAAAAATTGAATTTGGAAGTGGCTTGAGAGTTAACTGGGCATAATTTTCCGGATTGCCCCCTGGCTTAAAGCCTATTTTTTAGGCATGATCTTTTCACCAACCTTTAAAACCAACACAAAATTTGAGTTTTCTAAGCTCTAAGACTGGCTTACGCAGTGAATGTGTAGTTCCACTTCCGCCCCTAGTGGCAAACCAAATAAATGGCTACCTCATCATGAGAACTCACCTTTCAAAGTATATGTTGCCCTATAAAAGAAATAATTTACACTTCTTCAACATATATATTTCCCGGCTCCACTACAATTTGTATGGATTTGAAGACATTATTTCGAGATGGATGGTTTCGGCTTGTTGTTTGATAATGCTGTAATAGTTGCCAAGGACGGCTTGGAAAGAAAAAGAAAAGAGGAAAAGGTAATTCTTAAAATGTACTGTAAAATTTTGAAGTAAAAACCAAGTGAGAAGTCTAACAAACAGTTTTTTCCAGACATATTGTTTTGAGTTATGTAACAGTTAAGTATGATCCTTAATTTAGGAGCTTTAGAAAATTTACAATATAGATTTAGACTATGGTACAATTTTCGGACTGCAAGATAAACTCAAGAGGCGATATAGCTTTAAAGAGTCAAACTCAAGAGAGGGAGGAGAGGAGAAGCTATTTCCCAAATCCAATCATCACTCAAGCTGGAGTTTACACCACCATACTTTCATGATGTCTTTCCTCATCAAATTGAATTTGGTAAAATTGATAATCGATGGCACGACAATTATTAAGGGAAAACCTTTTTTGTGTGTTGGTCTTGTTGTGGAACCTTGTACTGGTAGCAAACCAAGTAGCTATAGGCATTGTTTGTTTTGTTTTTTTTTTTATACGAAAGATAATTTATTAAAGACTTTTGTTAAAGGGAGAGCAAAAAAGGATCCGAGGAAAGCAGAAATCGTATTCAACTCGATAACCAGGACCGATTCCAAAAAAATCCCGAGTTGGACTATATTAGCCTCAATCGAGCGCAAACTCTTTGTACGCTCCCAAAGTTAAAAAGGAATTTGTAACGTGTGACATGTCGTTCTTATTTTGCCACCACCACTACTGCGATCATGTTATTACGAATGCCACCACCAAACACCGGTGGTGGAGAAATATCATATGATTTCTACAACAACGTTTTTATAACCATAAGAATTTTGGCTAAAGCAACATGAACATTAAATCTAAAAACGTTTGGTTGGATCAGGTGCAAGTTTAGGACAACACTAATTTGATTAAGATTATTTCGATGGATTCTATTACGATTGCTAGTGCAAATTTAATTATCATTCATATTCGTACAGAAAGATTTGAAATCAGGTTCAAAATTTGTAGTTAATTCTTTCCAAGTTGTTTAACTTATCAGGAGATTGTGATCTTTTTGTTGATGATACTCAGGCCTTTCCATTTAAGCTCGTCAAAAAAGAATTCTTCCATTGATGTTTTTACCAATCGGAAGATTTTTCTAAATCCCATTGAAGGGTGATTAAAAATGATAGAAAAGATGAATAATTTGAAGATCATCGAAAGCTTTTTTTTTATCAGCAAGATCTTCGAAAGACTTAGGAAGATAATATGAATCATCTTATGGAACAAAAACAAAAACTAAAACGAAAGCAACGGAACCATGACAGCAAACAAAAATGACAATTCTGATGACAAACTGATAGTACGAATCATCTGTTCAATCATAAATCCTAACCGGAGTATGAAATTTATTATAAAGAGAGCTTGTACAACTGTATGAATCGTTCAACTACAAATTTAATGGAGGAGGCGGGCAGTATTGGCGGCACTAGCAGTCTTGAGATAAGGGTGCTCTAAGATTAGGTCAAATGGTTTTCCTAAGTGTGCAAAAATTCGTATGTTAGTAAGGTTAATTTAGTCCGACTCATAAGAATAGTTAGAATCGGTCCTAGTTATCGAGTTGAATACGGATTTTGCTCTCCTCGGATCCCTTTTTGCTTTCCCTCTAACAAAAATCTTTATTAAATTTGAAGGACATCGCTAAGGTTTTAATGAATTTTTTTTGTTCGATCCAAATCAGAATTTGGGTTGAGATTCTCTACTCTTCCTTCTGATATAGATTAATGAATAAGTCACATCATTGGCATATCTATGCTCACAAGAACTATGTCTTCACTACGGTCTAACCTAAGTTTTTGTTACTTTGTCACCTGCTTTCAAGGAAGGTGGGAAGAGGAAGAAGAAAGGTGTATGTGCTTCTGCACCTTTGAAAGAAAAAAAACTAAGTTTGTAATTTTGTTTTCAGCAACTACTATTTTTGGTTGGGAAGTATTCAGATTTTTTAGATTCTTATTCAGATCTTTGTTGATTTATTCAGTTTTCTCTTTGACAGAAACAACTGCTATCCGTTGTCTCTGGGCGGAACAGCCAAGACAAAAAATTATCCAGAGAAGAGATGGTGGCGCTGGTCCAGTTAACATGATGTACTCGATTATGTTGCTCCTCTTGTGGAAGATGATCAAGCTTAATGGAGTGCGGGTATTAGTAAATCAGTATAAGGGTTCTAAGTTATCTTTGTTATTTTCTTTTTATGTGGTGGTCAAAATTCAGTTTATCAACTTTAATAAGATGTTTTGCATGTTCAATAACCTGGATCAAGAGTGCACCAGTGAGGGAGGGGGACGAGGGGCCTCATAAGAAAATCACCAAAGATTATGAGGATCCTGGCTCCCCATCCACTTAATGGGAAGGAATACTAGGTTTCAGTAAGGTTCTCACTACTAGATGATCTTAAAATAGTTATCAAGAGAAATTGTTAATCAAAGCTATCAAGAGAAAGTATTGATAAAGATCTATAATCATCCCTCTGTGCAGGAGAGAGAAAAGATGAGGAAATAAGATAAATACTTCCTATGTCTGTACCTAGAATCAACCTTGTTCATGTGGCTCTTGTGTTTACTTAGACATTTTTTGGATTTTTTTTTAAAGAGATATTTTGTTTGAGACTTGTTGGTATTCTCTGTTTGAATAAAAATATTTTGTTTTAGACTAGTTGGTATTCATCAAATATTAGGATTTGGTAATTTATTTCTTCATTGACTCACACAGTCAAGGCATACTAGCACTCACTCTACTAGAAAGGGAAATGATACCAACAATTTTCTCATCATTTATTACTAACTCAATAATTTCTTCGAATGTAGATGATTCCATGATTGTATCATTCTCGTGTGGATTTCGACATTCACCTCAATTCTATAACGTGAATTAATTCAGATACATTTTTTGACTACTACCCTTTTGTGCATCTGTACATTTTCCAAAAACATATTTTGACTTATTAAATGTAAAAATACTCTATAAATATGGATAAATAAATAACCTCGCTAGACGAAAATATTTTTCTTCTAGTCCAAAGGGTATTCATTTATCGAGGTTAGACTGTACTATTTGCTAGGCTTTAAAACTATTATTGCTTTGTTTTGTTATAACTTTATCATTCTTCAAGAAGAGATTTTGGCTCGTCAGGCAAAATAAATGATCTTTCAAAATCAAACCCAGACATTAAAACATGTATCTAGAAACATCTCTATTTAACATATACATAATTTATTTATTTATTCTCAACAATACATACATAAATTTTATTATTTTGAAGAAAAAACAACACCAACAATTTGAGAGAATGAGAGTATTTTTTTCGATTTTTAATTGAACACAAAATACAGAGAACTAATAGGAAAAAACAAAAACGTTCTTCAGTATAACAGTTTTAGGTGATTAGTTGCTTGATTTAGGTAGATCATTTGTTCTGCAATTAATACCCTTGCCACGTTAACTATGTAATTAGCCTTATGATGAAAATTATCTTCGGTCGATTGTATTTCTTAAAACCATGCGTCAAAATGGAAAGTCCCATGATCCTAACCCTAATTATATATATTTCGACATTTATATCAAAATTTTAGTTTGTTTTAATCCTGATTTTGGATATGTGTAACTAACATGTTATTGTAACTTGTTTGAAATCTGAAAATAAATAACCTTAGAACAAGTGGTTGATGTACCCTATTTATATCATGTAAACATAGGCCAACCACTTAATATAACCAATTCAATTTGGATGGGATGTAAAATCGGTTTTGGTCGGGTCTGGTGGGTGTTATGCTTTCATGCATCTACGTTGCCGTTGTAGAAATTGACACCCATATGACAATAAAATATGTGGGAGTGATCTGGTGTTTGAAGTTTTTGGGTTTTTCTTTAAGTAAAATAGCCATGTGGTTGACACCTAGGTGCATATGGGTGCACCAAAATGGGTGCCACATATCACTTTCGATTTTCTAAAAAAATTCAAGTATTTGGTAAGAACTTTTTTCTTGTTGTTTTACAAATTTTAAACATTCTTTTCCTTTTTTATAAGTAAGGGTCGGCTGAGTTTCTCTTGTTTCATTTTATTTCCCCACTAAATCAGGTTTTACAAAAAAAAACATTAGATCTCTCTCACAATACCCAAATGCAATGAAGGTGTGAGATATATACAATTGAATGTGTTACATATACAAATAAATTGAAATTGTATTTAATTTCAAGGAACATATACCTAATGTACAATTCCACAATCTAGATTTCATTGACTCTTGAAATCTTGAAAGGACGCTATTCTTGGCACAATTGGAACACCCATAGACTATTCTGAAAGACATGTATGGTTCAACTTCGTACATGAATTTCCTAACTTGAACATCCATATAAGACGAACTTGGACATTTAGCTCCCTAAATCCATGAACAATCTTATTCGCTTATTCAAGTTCATTCACTAATTTAAAAACACAAATCTTGAATCGTAACTAAATCAATCCTTGTTGCAAACTATAATCCCTTTGATTGTATATCCCACAGTTTAGACATTATAACTCAGGACTGGACATTGCAGAGGTTAAAAAGATCGGGAACATTTGGGAATTTTCATAAATAAAAATTCAATACATGACTATGGTAAAAACTTATTGGTGGCTTAATGCATGTCACGTAAAAAGGTAGAATGCAGCCGATTCTCAGGTGTGAACCTTATTAAGAAACAAACATAAGAATAAATTTCCTACTATTTATAATACTAATAACTTACACATGCATTGTGTATGAACCAGATGTAACAAAACTAAAAAAAGACTACAGTTACTCTAGTATAAATATGAATAATGTATGCATTTAAATTAGATTATATGTTATCAGAAATACACATATTCCAAAATTTTAGTTTGTCATAATCTTGATTTTGAAAATTTGTCACTAATTATCACGTATTTATTGTAAATTTGAAAGTGGAAAAACCTAAGCGAGTGATTGATGTACCCGATTTATATATTGTAAACAAATGGCCACTACTTAATATTACCAATTCAAAATTGGATGTGATGCAGCATTGGTTTTGGTCGGGTCTAGTGGGTGTACGTATACACAGGAATAAAATAAACAATGCACCTTCAAAAGTAACATTAGTTGACAAAGATATATAGTCAGAAACTATCTATAGTAAGGAGACATATATGGATGAGAAAGTTAACATGCTTTCCATCTTTACCATTCAATGGATTTTTAAGGAGATAACTATGGAAATAATCTTTCAATTTAACGACACGTAATGCATTTTTTTGTGAAGAACACACTTGGTGTACAAACGGATCTGAAGATTCAATTACCGCTATTGCTGCATTCACCACCATGTCTCCGGGCAACTTATTGTAGAAATCGGGGGTCAGCACGGGTCGAGAGCCGGTCTTTTTCGATCCCTAATTGTTATGGGGGTGAAGCCTATGTGCTCATCTGTACGTGGATGTTTGTCGCACAAGTTCAAACAGAGATAACTTCTTACTAGTTTGTTAGTAAGAGAGCTAACTCCTCAAAGAAAAGAGAGATGTTTTGAAGTCGCCACCTGACTAAGGGGATTCAGGACCCTTTTAACTAGTTTGAATTCTTTCGGGAAAACAAATTCTAGTTATGACTTACATGTTCATGGTCTGCTATCAGAGAGTCTGGGTAAGGAGATTCTAATACATGATGGGACGGTGTTAGGCACCCATCAACCACCCAATCGTGAGATTGGCCTCTATTAAATGATTAAAAGGGGAAATGTTTATAATTTATTTTACCAAAACTTACATATGCAAGATTATGATACCAAAATTTATTGGAACTGAGAATTGATCTTTGTGTTTGAGCTATGTAGAACAGAGGCTTGGTTGAAAGCTTAGTGAAGCTATGATTATGGATTTAAAATTAAGAGTTTAGGTCAACTCTTAATATTTTGGGTGTTTAGGGGGCTTTGGCCAACTCCTAATTTTAAGAGTCTAGTTCGACTCCAAATCAATCTGATAGTAAAGGATTAAGAGCAATTCTAAACATGATAAAGATCATCTAAAGTCTAGGTCGACGATAGATTTAATTATGAGAGTTTTTAGAGAAACTCCCGATGTGATAGCAGGGAATTTATGGTCAATTCTAAACATGAAAGGGTGTCGCCTAATACTCTAGTTTAACTATAGGCTTACATATTTAGAATTATGGGAAATTCTTAGACTAAATTTATAATTGGTTTAATCCGTTGATCTACAAGGATTTGAAGACAAATCAATGCATGGTATAATTTTTGTGGATACTTTAATTTAACCATAGATCCATAATTTAGATCTAAATTAACTCCACATTCAAAATTCAAAATTTGGATGAAATTTCGAAATTAAATAATTAACCTGCAGATTAGCTCAACAGAAATGGAGGTTAATGTATCAATTATTATTTTTGAAAGTGGGTCTAATGTGAGAGGGAATTCTGCTTTATACCCACACTTTGATTTATCCCACTTGGAAAATTAATAATTAATCACAATTCTTAACGTAACAATAGTAGTCACGGTGTTACTACAAGATGGAAAATCATCCCGTTCCCGCATGACTACATAATTTACCAAAGGGATAAAAATTGTTATACCTGAAATATGATATTAAAACTTGAAAGGATTCTTGCAGTGATTTCTTACTCCCGGTAAGTATGCCAAAAGTAATTAAAGTATCAGCAATTTAATGCTAATTTTTTAAGAACTTAGGGACGATACTTGAATCAGTAATTGAAAATGCAACTGTTATTTTAACTAAACCAACGGCTTATGTTTTAAATAATCAGTACTTAGATTGATCGATATCTCTTCATTAGAGATATAATTGAACATGATTTGATTAATTAAGTACACATATATAGGTGTTGATAATGAACAATAAACAGAACTATCTTTTTTTTTTTAACTCTTCCTCCTCACTTCAAGTACATCTCTCTTTCTTATGTTATTACTTATGAATGTGAGAATATTGTCGCTAATGAAGACGATGCTCAGATTTTGTGGATGTTCGATGATTCTTTCTTCTTCTCCCCTTGTATTTTTAGCCCTTTTAGTTTGGCTTTGGTGGGGGACAAACCAAAATGGAAATAAAAGTGGAGATTTTGATATTATTTTTGGATTTGGAATGGAGAATGCACCAAAGAAGTAATGGGTGTGTAGTGGAAGAGTTGGGCAAAGAAATATTATTTTTTTCTATTTATCTCCCTTCTAATTTTGGCTACGGATGTGGTTAGGAGAATTTTTAGGTGAGGAAGGAGAAAGACTTTTGTTTCTCTTTTGAAAGGGTATTTGTCCCTTATTTTTGGTATTGATTTAAAATCAAAAGGTGGGAGAAAATATAATGATTTCAATTTTCACATTGGGTAATGTGTTGGTAAGTGATATGGAGTGGGGTGTTGGTGGGTAATGAATAGTGTTTCTTGCTTTCTACCTTTTCACTATCCTGCCGACACTGTAATTTTGCAGTCGTATTTTTTTTATCTGGTTCTGAAGCGTAAAAATAGTATTTTTACGGAGGGTGCGAAATTGGGGTGTCAACACTTATATATTCAGACCAACCAGGGAATGACTCTTTGTAATTGCCAGTGATAATGGTAGGCCTTATGGTAAAAATTGGAATATTTTCTCTATTTTTTCCAATTGAGGATTCTCCCATTGCATTCATAAACACATATGTATTTGGCCATCCATATATTCTTATTTAGTCACCATCAGAAACATACAAATTAAAAACATTCTTAAGGATTTATTCCAAGAACAACGTGTCTTAGAAAATAGTCGAACGATTGGATTCTCATGTTTTCCATGACTTCATTTTCTTCGCATTTTGAGATTTGCTCAGGTTTGGGTTTCTTAAAGCAGTTCTGCATGAGTTTCAGTTTTGCTTCAATGTCTAAAACTTCTAAGGATTGGATCAACGTTTCTCCCGTCATAAGTGGTTTCTGATATAATTCCCAATTTCTCCCCACAAATGAAAGCTAATATCAGTATAGATATAATGAAATGTTAGTATATAATATAAGATGACTATGTACTCTAATCCATATGAACTTTTCGCACATGAAATCTTTATTCCCGAGTGAAAACAAAGATGTTAATTCACATGTGTTGATACGTGAATTAGCATCTCTAGCTTCACACACTTCTTTGTGGAATCCCAAACATTTTCTGTTCCAACAGTATTTACGTCCAACGTTATGTTGTATCTACAACATAAAGACAAGGATATGAAGATAAATGTGGTCCATTTTCGGCTGGTAAGTAGAATATAAATAATAGCGTTGATGTCACTGTAATGTTACAAGAACATCCAAGAACTCAGTTCGAAATGTCATTGGAGACTAAAGTAAAACTTGAACTTTGCTAATAATTTCCGGTACCCTTACCTATCCTTTTATTTCAGGGGGCTTTTCTTTCCGTTATTAGCTTAACATTGTGTAATATAGGTACGGGAGAGCGGGGATGCAAGATAAATTATAGGGAAAAAAGAAGAAGAAAATGATTTTTTTGAAGTATTTGGTAGAATTATTTATTTCTGACTTTTTGTTTTTCATATATATTTAACTTTGTTTTACTATTTATAAGTAAGGGTAGATCCGGTTGTTCTTGTTTAACTTTGTTGTCCTTCCAAAAAAAAAAGTTTTACAAGAAAAAAATTAAACCTATCTCGTAGTTAAAAAAAAGTCTCAACTTTTGAAAGAATTTCAACATTAAAGAAAAACTTAAATTGTTTTTCGTTTATAACTTGTTTTTTTATTAATATTTAAGCGTAAATTGTCTCAACTAAAACAATTTGTAAACTAAAAAAAAAGAAAGATTAACTTTACCTTTGTTTTCTCAACAGATGATAATAAAGTCCTATAAAAAGATTAGTCTAAGTATCCAAAAAAAACTTCTTAATTAAGTTGTGACCATCGTTCTTCAAAGAAAACCTCACAATTATTAGAGACTACATAAATATATAATTATTAACTAAAGACGGAATAAGATCGATTATATTAAAAAAAAAATCGTCAAGTTCTTCCACGTGCAAGACCGCTCTAATAGGCGAAACAATCAAAAAAAGAATACTATACGATGTTGTATGAATAGTATATGCCATCAACAATACCTCAAATTCAATCTTCACATGATTTTTCATTGTGGAAAACAAAAGATTCACAGGTAGGTAACGTGTTGCATATAACATGAATCAACTACCCACTTTTCTGGAAATATAACTATGTTACAAAGAAGTTCAAGTTGGATATTGGAATCCTACTTTTAAACTTCAACTGTAATCCGGTGAAAGGAATATCTTATTTTCGTAAGACAATACATATTAGAATAGAGGCATCAAAATACAAGGGATTATGATTTTTTTTTTATTTTTTTTCTATTTTCTTTTCTTCTCAGAAAGAATGTGGATTGCCTCTTTGCAAACGCCAAAATTGAATCCGTCTTTTGATTTAAGAAGAATGGCAACAGGTTCGAGTATGTATCTTTCCTTTTATCTCACATGATGGTGTCATACGAAAAAATGCAGTGCTAAAACAGATTTTGCTAGGGCAGGCTAATTTTAAATTGCAGTGGTCAATTCCTTCACACCGACCTTCAATGCATGTTGCTACCGTATAGACACCCATGGTGTACCAAATGGATCCAGCTAAGTGTGCTGAAAGCACGAGTACAATTAGATTCAATATGAGACCGGAAAATGCACTCACAAAAACTTAATTTCTATGCCTTCTTCTCATCGCCCAAACGTGGAAGACTCTGGGCATGAAGTGGAAGGCAACAAAGAGGAATAACGTAATCATGATTCCATCTATGTTATTGTCTCTAATTAACGTTGGGATCAAAAGCTAGAATATCATCTGCAATTATTAACCAATTAAGTTATAACAAGTAAACAATTAAGTTATAACAAGAATTTATACTTTTCAACAAATTCATAATTGAATTCAAACTAAAGAAATGAATTAATAGTTCAAGGGTGTGCAATTGCGTACTGTAACTGCTACTGTTAATCGCAATAAACCAGGTATTGTCATCTTTTTTATCTAGATTTATTTTACGGGTTTAATTTTAGGTCATTTAGGTATAATAGAAATATGGGTTTTCAATTATTTTTGATTTTGAATGGTTTTCACTGAGTATGGAATTAAGAAATCAAGATAAACTTGAGTTCTCTCTTCCTCTATTTTTTTAACCTAATAGAGAAATAGGCATTCTGATTTACTTTATTGTGATTTTTGTGATCCACATCCTTAATGTGACATTAGGTATAGTAGAGAAATAGTTTGCAGTTTGTTGTGATTTTTGTTCAATTCAGATATAAAGTTGATGGAGTGGATAAACTTAACACTTAAGACAGAAACCACAAAACTAAGTAACACAATGTCCTCTTTTCTCTAAATCTCCTATCTTCGCTAAATTCTTTAGATTTCCCCTTTTCTCTAAATTTTCTAAATCCCATCTTTTCTAAATCTCCTATCTTCGCTAAATTCTTTAAATTTTCTCTCTTCTCTGAATTTTTTATACCCTCTTTTCTCTCCAGTAAGATAAACAATTGAACAATCATAATATAGTTTTCAAAATGTACACATGGTAGTCAACTGAAAACAATTAGCTCTAACAAATCAATTAAACAAGTTTGATTTCTAAGTAAGTTGATAAAACATTTGTATGGCTATAATTGAAGTAGATAAATGGATATACAACATTGATGTTGTGTACATACAATGATAGATATTACTGTTGATATATGTATGTTTTAGTGTTAACATAGATATCGTTGTTTTAGCTATCACATTGTAGGGTAATGAAATGTCATCTAAGGTTGATAAGAGATGGTAGAACTGTGCCCGTAAATCTGATGAATACATAGAAGGTGTACGATCATTCATAGAGTTTGTCTGTAAAAATTATGGTGGGAATGCGTCGTCCTCATGTCCTTGTGCACGCTGTAAGAACGGTAAAGGACCAAAGTCACTGAGTGAAATTAATTATCATTTACTCAAACATGGTATTCACTTAACGTATAAAGCGTGGCGCTTTCAGGGGGGAAAGTTAGTAGGTAAAGAACAGAAGGATAACAGTAATAGTGACAATGTAGGAATTGCAGTTGATAATGTAAGAAATTTAGCTGAGGATATAGGAGGTGTTGCTGAGAATGTAGGAGTTGTTGCTAAGAATATCGATCATACTTGTAGTGTAGATGAGAATTCTGGATTGCATAGTAGTGTTCCTAATGATGCCGGAACTAGCAGCAGAGAGAAAAAAAAGACTTTTATATGAGCGTGCAAGAGAAACATTATGCCCTTCATGTCTCAAAGGAAAGAGACCATTGTACGTGGCTATAAAACTGAAAAACATAAAGAAACAATATGTATTTTCATACAATGGGGTCACTGCACTCTTAGAATTGTTTGAGGAGTTGCTTTTATCTTTTTTTTCTAAGATCTCTCAGCCATCATCCTATGGATTTTATCTTTTTTTGGTAAGGTTCACACTTTTGTGCATATGGGTACATACTGATGTAATTGTACTCAAGGCAGACTCTTATGCTATTGCTATACATATCTAATTTTAACTGAAAAAACTTTGATTGTTGATCCAATTGTGCTAAGTATTGTAATGAAGAAATTTTACTTTGTGTATGTGGTTTTTGTTGTTGTATATATTTGCAGTTGTGCAGGTGACTGCAGTTAAGGTCTGTTGAAGCGAATGTAGGCACCCGGGGAATGTCAATCCCTGGTAAGACTCTTTCAGTTGTGCAGGTGTATATGTTTGTTTATTCTTGTATTATTGAGTTAAAATTTAGGGATATCAACTTTCAGTTGACACTTTCTTACGGGGTACTACGCTTAACGATCAAATTTTTGTTGTGGGATTATGGTATCGTTGACCTTACTCCAGTAAGACTCTTTTGTGGTCTTCATTAAAAGTGTTAAGCTTTAACCATTTTTATTTTGAAACTCATAGTCCAACAACGTTGTGCAGAAAATCTTCGAAGTTTAGTTGCTAGGGGAAAACTGACAGAAGAAGTTTAGTGGATATGGTGATTGAAAATGCAGGGGTACCAAAATACAACATCACCTTTTTCTTAGGCAATCTGTATGGACAAACTCAATACAATTCCGTGAATTCAACTTAATCAAGGAATAATATCTAGAGTTATATCTCTCTCTCATGCAATTAGAACAATTACAGACACAAGTTCGTGAACCTAATTACTAAGAGATAACTTGGACGGTACAAAGATCAATGTCCAAGAATCAATCAAAACGTACCCAAGAAACAAGGTCATGTGTATCTACTATGATTGATTAATGTACAACCTGTGATATTTCAATTATAAAGATAAAAAATATAATTTAGAAAAATAAATAACAAAGACACCATAAGTTTTGTTAACGAGGAAACCGCAAATGCAGAAAAACCCCGGGACCTCCATATTGAACACCAAACTGTATTAAGCCGCTACATACATTAACCTACTACCAATTAACTTCGGATTGAAATGTAATTGAGCCATAATCGAGTCTCCCACTGATTAAAGTACAGTCGACGTCGCGCTCCTTACGCCTCTTGAATCCCAGCATGACTCCACACAATTGATTCCCTTAGCTGACGTCACACCAACTAAGAGTTGTGTCAACTCAATTGAAGACTTTAAAACAATCTGTCTCCCACAGATTAAGCTTATATGTGATTTCCTTTACGATCAAAAATTTTGATCAAGGTGATGGAAATTGATAGCAATATACAGAGTCTAGCTAACCTCAAAATCCGGACTTATGCAACCCGAAGAGCAGCCTAGATTATTATTCACCTCACAAGTATAAAACTTATGGAATCAACAAAGTTTGAGAGGAAGAGAACTTTGATGATTTCTATGTATCTTGATCGAGTGAGCAGCTCAACAATCGATCAAGATCAGGATACTCGAGTTGTCAAGAAAAGATAACTGGACCTGGCTTCACGAATCCCTATGAAGTCTTTGTAGTCGTTAAACCCTAAAAGGGTTAGGAAGAGGACGACTCTAGTTACAACTAGGACACACCAAAGTAATGTCGGGATTCAAAGATCCCAGTTGCTTGAAGTTCCCCCTTTATAGACATTCAAAATATAGGTTACTTTAGGTTTAAGCTAAGATAGCTTTTGAACCAAGCAATCAATATCCACCGATAGATGAATCTTTGAATCTGATTTACATAAACAAGATATACACTCTGATTAGGTGAAACCATAACCGAACCATGTATAAAGACTATGTTCAAGATGGTTAGCCGAAACTAGCCGATTTGAATTTATAAGCTTAATATTCATTTTCATGAACATTTAAGACATTAACCTTGAGTCACAATCATGTGATCAAATAAGTCTAGTGTTTTTAGAGATTTTATCAAATGCTAATTATTTTGTAGAAATAATTTTATCGCACTTGAAAATAATCGACATGGTTAGTAGGTATAAAAAGTACAAATACCATAATTGTTCGTTAGTCAGGTCAGTCACAATACATGTACCGGTTTGTAAACTATTAAGCCAAACCAAGTTCCGGAATCCACAAAACTATTTAGGTATGCGTACCGGTATGGATACCTTAAGACTATGACCGGTTCCGGAGTCCACAAAACTATTTTGGTATGCGTACCTGTATGGATACACAACCGAGTTCCATAACACAGAACTTTTCTGGTACGTGTACCTGTATGGATGCCAAACCGGTTCCATGACCAAAGTTCCTTTTCGGTTTGCATACAGGTATTGATCCAGTTCACGAGTTAGACAGTTTTTTTTATAGGATGTGCATAACGATATACGTGCCAAAAATATGCTAGTCGACATAATAGCTACTCCGCGACGTGTACGAGTACATGTTATACGGGTTCATACTTATAAAAGTTTTCCCAGTTTATAAGACTGATAACACTTTCTTATATCCGAATCTATAGTAATTCTATATTTCTCTCTAAATCGATTCAAAACATTCCTGAATAACATCAATGACACATATCACTGTTCCAGGCTATTTTCGAATGATAAAACTTGAATCATGATTTTGATTGTGAACAATAAATTGTCCTTAACCGAAATTCATCAAGTATGAACAAATGTTCATTAAGCTTAGTCATTATATTTCGAGAACTAATTACCAAGATAAACTTGACTCGAAATTCTTGTATATGCATGATAGTCTAATTAGTTACGCAACAACATCTCAAAGATAAAAAAAAGTGAATATAACTTGAGAAATAGGTGGTTCAGTCTCCACTTACTTTTTGTTGATGAAGTTCTCTAAAAACTTCGGTTGATCTTCTCTTTCAAACGGTAGAATGCAATGATGACTATCGTGATCCAATGTTTCTCAACTAAATTTTAATCTTAATCCAAGACTTAACTAATTGTAGACTAGAAATCAAGATATAGTTTTGACAACAATCTTGAGATAGTAACACTTGTGAGTTCGACCGAGCAATGCTCTATTAATCTCCCCCTTTGTCAATTTTAATGACAAAACTATCAATACATATGGATAAAAAACTAAATCTTTGAAAACTCCTCGAATCCATCATGCTTGATTTCCTTGGTTTCTTCAACTCCTTGAACTCTTCGTAATTTCAAGTTGCAATGATTCTGAACGTGTTCAATTCAACATCGTTGTTGTTGAAGATCCATAGCGATAACAACATTGAAAACAAATATTCTCAACCATCTTTATACAGAAACATGGTATTAATACTTCTCCAAAGTTCAATTGTATCCCAACTCTGAAGTAATACTATGGTGATATGTTTATCCCCCTTAATCAATACTTACATCTTTTGCATAATAGGTGAAACCTATATATTATTGATTCACCCCCCCCCCCCCCTACATAATGATCTATAAACCATATGTATGTAGTACGAAACTATTAAATAACTCTCACCCTTTTGTCAATAAAATTGGCAAAGGTGCGAAAATCGTGGGATCGTAATGAATACAACCAAAAGATATTTCAAGTTTTAAGGAAGTTAAAGATATTACATTATAACATAGTTGAAATGCAACTCCTCATATCAACTTTATTTAGATGATATCACATTGTAGAAATACTTAGCACTCATATAGGAGATTTAAGATACAAGCATCCCCTTTAAATTCCACAGCCATACTCCCTACAAAGATATAGCAATTAAGCACAAGTTCATTTAAGAACTCTCCCCCATTTGATGTTATTCCCAAGAGAACAACATGAGTGCCTTGCTTTATGAAAAAAAATAACAAATCACACGGACTTGTATAAAGAAAATCGACTTAAAATAATCTCAACGCTAGTTACAGACAAAAAGATAATTTTAATCGGTATGACTCAACATAAGAAAATCTTATGGAGTGTGTCAATCAGTAAAAACACAGATGTGTGATCACAAGTGGATCAATACTGCGAGAAAATTCTCAAAGAGTTTGTTCTATTTTTAGTTTATAAAAAACATAATAGATTTAACTTCTGAGCATATGTGAAATATCATCTCTATTCACGAAAACGTAAAGGCACATATATTTCATTAGACTTTTGCAATAATTAAACCAATAATGATTACATACTGCAAGTTCATCTTCCAACAACTCTGGAGTTTAAATAAATAAATCTAAAAACATGCAAGATGAAAATCGTTGTAAATAGCTTGTGTATCACTATTTTTGCTATACCAAACCCTAGTTATCCTTCTCAAAAGTAAGAAAAAAATTCTCACAAGAAGTTTCCTAGAAATGCATCAGGTTTTTGATTGCATGAGCAAAGAATTCCTTCTCATTGTTGAAAAACTCATCGATGATAGGATCATTTAGTTTTTCTAATTCTTCAAAGATGTTTGTTAACTTACTTAGTTCTTCCCTCAGTTTACTCGGAGTATTTTTTGACTGATCCAATGAGTGTTCATAGTAAGTTAAGGAGAGATTGTTTGGAAATTTCAAATTGTTCCTCTTAGATATGAAGTTCTTCACTTTAGCCCTAAAATCATTATCCTGATGACAAATAGATAAAAGACAAGTTGAGGAAGAACCTTTTGCATCTCTGGTTGATATCTTCTTTTGGTTCCTTGATGATTTGATCCCTTCACACAGATAGACATTGACAGCTTTTACTGCATCCTTCTTGGTGATTCCTCTTGTTACAAGATCCATGGAACCGAAATTTCTTAAAGAGATAAGAGTATGATTTAAAGCTTAAAAAAGGAAAAATGACCTTTCCTACCACGGTCCGTGAACCAGTGGACATATCATAGACATTGTCGTTCGTGAGCCCAAAAGATAATACACAAACTTTGACTAATTTTTTAATATACAAATTGTGGTTACTTGATCTCATGGGTTATATCATAGTTTATCACATAAGATTGAAACATCTTCTTAGCTCAAATAAACAGGGTTTAAAGCATAAGAGACGGTTAAACGATACTTAAGGACCATTAATTGGTTATGGAACATAGTTATGTATTCTAGATTTTGGAGCTGACTCGACAAAATCATTCACACCAACAGTTCTATGAGATTATTATGAGATGAGTCACACAACTTTTATATATTATAAAAGTGGTCAATTCATACTAGAGCATCCTTTTCATCACAAGAGGTAATGTGATGAGATTTTATGCAACCTCATTTTCTCAAGATAAAATATTGAGGTTGCACTCATTAATACAATTAAGTAGTGATGGGGTGAGTGGAACACTCACCGCTTGCATCACTAGGTGACTTTTCAAGGCTCTTTTTGCATTTAGGAATCTTACCTTTTCTGGTTCTTTTACTCCGTTGTCTCATAAGATTTGAAGTTCTCGGATTATTGTTCAATAGTTAACTCATTTTATGCATGTCATTATAAAGTTTAACAATTCTTGAGTTTCCAACATTTTTCCTGAACATGTCCCTTGCATCCACAAAAGGAGAAATGCATTGAGAGCTCAACTTTAGAAGGTACAACTACTTGTTTATCATAACCAACTGTTTGCTTTTTGTACAAGCCAGCTCGAATGAAACAGCTGTTGGTGATAGAGGTCTTTCTGGAGAACCCAATACCATTAGTGTTATCAAAGGACTTTTGCCCAAACTAGATAGCTGAGATCTTGTCTGTACTTCCTAAGAGCCTTTGTAGATCACTTGAGGGTATCAATCTCATTCTCTTTGACAGACAAGATTTCAGTGAACTTCTCATGAAGTTTCTCTAACTTAAGATTTTTCACTTTAAGAGATGATTCGAGTTTTTCCACAGTTTTCTTCAAACTAGGTTTTATCGATGAATTTCTTCACTTTTATTCAAGAATTCTAAAATCTCCTTTTCTAACTCAGAATCAGAAGTTGAAACAAAATCAACAGATATTTCTGAATGAGGGGTGGAATTTTCTGTCTGATGTTCAGAAGTAAGCTCATCAGAGTTATCAAGTAAAACAATGAAAGCATTATTCCGTCTTGAATAATTGAATCATCTTGAAACTTGGTTCGCGAGTGTCGCTTTCCAAATTGTATGTACTTACTCAGGACCTTATTGACTGGTTGTGTGATCGTAGATATATTCTCTTCATCGTGATTAACACAACAGTCGTTAACCCAAGACAAGTTTTCCTTCGAAGAAGTCATACTTGTATTGGTTGTGGCTTTAAGTGCAGAAGTGTTATCTTTAGCAACATTATGCTCGTGATCAAAGATCTTTAACTTTCCAACGAGACTATTTCTGGAGAGGGTTTCAAGGTTATTATTCCCTTCCATGATGGCATGTTTCTTGGACTCGTATCTTGCCGGTAAAGATCGGAGAATTTTTATCACAACGTCTTTTTGGGGAATAGTCTTCCCTAACTCAAAATATGCATTAAAAATCCCATACACCTTTTTATTAAATTCATGAAACGAATCTTCATCAGTCATACGAAGATTTTCTCAGTCAGAATTTAGGTTTTGAAGCCTAGCTTCTTTGTCTGAGGTATCTCCTTCATGTACAGTTTCTAAGATATCCCAAGAATCTTTAGACTTAGTGCACGAAGTCACATGGTGCTGAAGATCTGGGGCTTATGACGTGGATAATAACGTTTTACCTGTCAGAATTATGCTTTGTAGCACTTATCTCGGATTCACTATATTGTATTAATGGCTTATCAATAGTGGCTCCGTCTACAACAACTGTTGGTGCATTGTATCCAATAACTACAAGTTTCCATGTATCAAAGTCATGGGCTTGTAAAAAGGAACGCTCAACAATTTTCCACCATAAGTAATTTGTGTCATCAAATGCTAGTGGTACGTTTATCGAGATTATACTCCTGTCCATATAGTCAGACTGCTTCAAACACAGACTTATTAAGTCTTAAAGGTGTTTTCCTGCTCTAATACCAATAGAAAACGTGGGGGTACCAAAATACACCACCAAATTTTTCTTAGGAAATCAATATGGACAAACGCAATACAATTCCGAGAGTTCAACTCAATCAAAGAATAATATCTAGAGTTATATATCCCTCTCTTGTAATTAGAACGTTTACAAAAATAAGTCTGTGAACCTAATTACGAACAGATAACTTGGACGGCGCCAAAGACCAATGTCCAAGAATCAATCAAGTCGTATCCAACAAACAAGGTCGGATGTATCTACTATGATTGATTAACACACAACCTGTGATATTTCAATTATAAAGATAATCAATATAATTTGAAAAAAGAAATAACACAGACACCAAAAGTTTTGTTAACGAGGAAACCGCAAATGTAGAAAAACCCCAGAACCTAGTCCAGATTGAACATCAAAATGTGTTAAGCCTCTACAGACACTAGCCTACTACCAATTAACTTCGTACTGGAATGTAGTTGAGCCCTAATCGAGTCTCCTACTAATTAAGGTACAGTCGTGCTCCTTACGCCTCTTGAATCCCAGCAGGACTCCGTGCAATTGATTCCCTTAACTGACGTCACACCAACTAAGAGTTGTTTCAGCTCAATTGAAGACTGTAAACCAATCAGCCTCCCATAGATTAAGCCTATATTTAATATCCTTTACCATCAAAAAGTTTGATCAAGGTGATGGAAATCGATAGCAACAGACAGAGTCTAGCTAACCTAAAAATCCGTACTTATGCAACCCGAAGTGCATCCTAGATTATTATTCACCTCACAATTATAAAACTTGTGGAATCAACAAAGTTTGAGATAAAGAGAACTTTGATGATTTTTATCTATCTTGATCGAGTGAGTAGCTCCACAATCAATCAAGATAAGGATACTCGAGTTGTAAAGAAAAGATAGCTGGACTTGGCTTCACGAATCCATATGAAGTCTTTGTAGTTGCTAAACCCTAAAAGGGTTAAGAAGAGGACGACTCTAGTTACAACTAGGACACACCAAAGTTGTGTCAGAATTCAAAGATCCCAGTTGCTTGAAGTTCCCCTTTTATAGACATTCAAAGCATATGTTGCTTTAGGTTTAAGCTAAGATAGCTTTGGAACCAAGCAATCAATATCCACCGTTAGATGAATCTTTGAATCTGATTTACATAAACAAGATATACACTCTGATTAGGTGAAACCGTAACCGAACCGTGTATAAAGACTATGTTCAAGGTGGTTTGCCAAAACTAGCCGATTTGAACTTATAAGCTTAATATTCATTTTTATGAACACTTAAGACATTAACCCTGAGTCACAATCATGTGATCAAATAAGTCTAGTGTTTTTAGAGAATAATTTTTTTGCACTACGAAATAATTTTATCGCACTTGAAAATAATCGACATGGTTAGTAGGTGTACAAAGTACAAATGCCATAGCCATTCGTGAGTCAGGTTAGTCACAGTACATGTACCGGTTTGTAAACTATTGAGCCAAACCAAGTTCCGGAATCCACAGAACTATTTAGGCATGCCTACCAGTATGGATACTTTAACACTATGACCGGTTCCGGAGTCCACAAAATCATTTTGGTATGCGTACTGGTATGGATACACAACCGAGTTCCGGATTACAAAACTTTTTTACGTGTACCGGTATGGATATTAAACCGGTTCCGTGACCACAGTTCCTTTTTGGTTTGCATACTGGTATGCGTACCGATCTGGTTCACGAATTAGACAGATTTTTTACAGGATGTGCATGACGATATGTGTACCAAAAATATGCTAGTCGACATATAGCTACTCCGCTACGTGTACGAGTACATGTACTACGTGTTCAGACTTATAACAGTTTTCCCATTTTATAAGACTTATAACACTGTCTTATATTCAAATCTATAGTGATTATATATTTCTCTCTAAATCGATTAGAAACATTCCCGAATAACATCAATGACACATATCACTGTTCCAGGCTATTTTCGAATGATAAAACTTGAATCATGATTTTTGGGAACAATAAATTGTCCTTAGCCGAAATTCATCAAGTATGAACAAATGTTCATTAAGTTTAGTCATTATATTTCAAGAACTAGTTACCAAGATAAATTTGACTCGAAATTCTTGTATATGCATGCTAGTCTAATTAGTTATGCGACAACGTCTCAAAGATAGGAAAGTGAATATAACTTGAGAAATAGGTGGTTCAGTCTTCACTTAACTTTTGTTGATGAAGTTCTTCAAAAGCTTTGGCTGATCATCGCCTTCAAATGGTTGAACGTAATGATGACTGTCGTGATCCAATTTTTCTCAACTACATTATATCCTAGTCCGAGACTTAACTAATTGTAGACTAGAAATCAAGGTATAGTTTTGACAACTAAATTTGATAACAATCTTGAGATAGCAACACTTGTGAGTTCGACCGAGCAATGCTCTTACAGTGATAGAGGTACCATTTATTCCATTTTTATACCTTACTGTCTTCCACTAGTGTAATAGGCTCATCACAACAAAAAATCTGCTCCTATTAGTTAAGTTGTTAAGATTTCATTTGCTGTTTAGATGAATGTAATATTATTCGCATTTTTGTTTTGCTCAATAACTTATTTACTTCATTTTGATGTTCTTATGTTGAGGACACCCTGTGTGCAAATTGGTTGATAAGCTTCTAAACTGGCTTTCTGGTAATTGCAGGCTTTTATTGAAAGTATTCCACTGAAGTAGTCAATATTTCGTTAACTTGAGAAGGTAAGCTCTCGAAACTGAATTTTGGCATAGAATACATTTACTTTTGATCTCAATGTTATTAAGAATCATGTTCATTACATCATGCACAACCTTGAATATAACAATGATCCTTTCATATTTGTACCTCATGGAAAGTTTCTTCGCATATTTTTTTTCTTCATATTTGTGTTTCTTCCTTCACTGATTTTGAATACTTTTGCTGCACATATCCATGTCTTTACTGGTGTTTTTTTTGTAGACTGATGAAGTCACTAGAAATATTGTTTGATGTTGCAGGTTGTCATATAGAAAAAGGAGTTGAACTCAACATTGATGTCATATAACCAGGGGAGTTGAACTGAAGATGGACAAGTGAGAGTTTCTTTTATACTTTGTGTCTATATGCTATAAGTTAGAATGTTTGCCATTAATAACCTAAATATCATTGAGAAATACGATAAACATAGTGGTTAGATTAATGTTTGCTTCCTTTTCTTTTGTGTAATTACCTTGATGGTTAAAAGATAAAACTTTTGTAGAATGAATGCATTGGATTGAATGAAATTATTTCAGGGAAATAGGGTTTGTAGGGGAAATGCAGAGTATTTTAAAATGGGAGGAAACCATTTTTGACTTGGTCATCAAAGATCGACTTTTCTTTTTATTTTAGGTTGCAAAAATTTAGCAACACTAGTATGGTGTTACTAAACTTGTTACCGAAAAATGGGAGTCGGTCAACATTGACCTAGTCAATTTTTTGCAACTCGGTAAAAATTTAGTAACGACCAGCCACTTGTTACTAATTTTTTTACCAGAAAACGACAGTCATTCAACATTGACTAAGTCAAGAAATATCAATACCAGTACAAATTTAGTCTCGGCCATGACGCCGTTACTAATTTGAAATCTGTAACGGCTAATTGGCCGTCACTAAAACCGTCACGACCCAAGATTAGTAACGATGACATGCACGTTGCTAAAATTCGTTATACCCCTTTTGTAATGGCCGAAACATGTTATAACCCCGTTTTGAAACACCCTACTCCTGTTGCGAATCGTTAAATCTGGTGTAGTGATTTGATTTCATTATTTAAGTAGTATGTTAGAAAATTGATTCTTGGAATCTTAGAATCTTACATAATGATTCTTTTACAAGTAGCGTGGAATTCATATTACCAAAGTGGACTATGTAGACATGAATCAATCAACTTACTGCACAAGATGGAGGCTCCCATCATAAGATGGCAGAACCGACAGATATTACGGCAACGTTATAAAAAATTAAGATGTATCACTGATTAACTGTGGTTAAGTCCAAAGTTTGATAATGGCACATCTAAGCATTCAACAATCATAAAACTGCGAGTTTAATTTTTATTTCACGCCGCTTGATCAAATATTTTTCTTCCTCTCCGCCATTTAAATTATTTAGATTGTCCCACATCACGTACCATAATTGTCCAGCCTCTAGTAAGGTCGGGATGTGATAGCACTAGCTCGAGTCTAGTGGTTAGATACATGTGGTTAGCAACTGCTTGATTCTACAGCTAACATTTGTAAGTCGAGAAAGACAGAAAATGATCTGATAAAAATCCAACAGTGACGTGTTGTATTCTACACGTATCTCGTATTGTCGCGTGTGTATATACAACAATCCTCATCTCGATATAATCTTATGAGGTCTGATATTTCACATTTGTATAGCTTCATTCTCTTTCTAAAATGGTGTTTTCTGATTGTCCTCCTTCTTCACTCAACCGTTTCAGTAGAAATTCTTTATCTTTACCGAAAACCCATTTATCAGGATTTCTTTAAGAAAAACAATTCTTGTTAACATTCATCCATTCATATAAATGTATATTAAAAATGGACACATAAATATATTTTGAATTACATTAATAAGAGCTCAACGAGTGTTCAAAATAAGCATAAACTAGCTGGATTCAATAATCAATTACTCTTACAAACCTAAAATATCAATTTATTCTTAAAAGGTCTTAAAGGATAAGTGCTTGATGTGATTTTGAAGTTGTAGTAAAAATGATTCGAACTCTAAGACTTGTGAAGATTCGAGTTTTTAAATTTAATAAAAATTATATACAAAAATACTAACAAAGTGGGCGAGAGGTACTAGGGCTTAGGATTCCACCAAATTCATTTCTTACGGTTCAAATAATAATTCTTTTAACAATTATAGCTCAATAAAAATATAAAATAAAGTGACTCTTATTTTTGCCAAGATAGATTCTCAAAATATTAGATGTAAATGTTAAGCATGGGACATCAAATCACCTAAGCTAAGCATGACCCATCTAATCAAATGAAAACTAATTAATTCAAATCATAATTTCAATTAAAATTAGTGCAAAAGTCATGAAAAGAATTAAATATAATTACCCAAGTGTGAAATAAGGCTTCCTCCATCGCCCCAATGTTGGGGTTTAGCTCATCATAGTAAACGTGCTCTCAAAATATTCATTTAGGCTCAAAATGGTTTACAAAGATGAAATAAAGAGAAAATGGTGTAAAACAGGATTTTGCGACGCACAAAAATCTTCACAAAATGAACGATAAAAGATAAGTGTTGTAAACACTGTTCCACAGTCACTGGAAAGGAGTTGGGAACTGTCACAATTAAGCGACAGTTTGCAACGACTTTCCTTTACAGGCTTTTGTTCTTCGTGTTCTTGAGTTGCAGCAGCAGAAAACTTTTCCTGCAACTCGTGATTTCTTCGCTCCGTAGCTTCCAAAACTTCCCCAAACTCTCGACTCCTTTCTATTAACCCCCTAACACCTTTATATAGCCACAGAAACCAAAATATCTCTGCCATAACTCGAGAATAATCTGCTTTTACTCGGGTTTATTTCTTTCCTTTTTTATCACTGATTTTGATTTTTAAGCATCTGCAGCTAGATTACCTTCCTTATAAATCTTCTTCACGTTCCAGAATGTCGATTAAGTCTTCCAAGACGTGCAGTACACGTTTAAATTCTTCACAACTCGTGTAATATCCGTGAAACTTATGGTCACTGTTTTCTCTTCCACATGATTATTCAGACAAATTTAATCGATCAAATCACCCATAATAACTTCTTTAGGACATATCACATCTGCCCATGAAGTTTCAGCGATTGAGTCTACCTCTAACCCATCCAAAATCCGATCGAAAAATCTGCCAGAGAAACACGCTGCTGAAAAATATTTTCCGCCAAAATGAAATTTGAATTTGAGAAGATGACCTCCCCCTTATCCAGTCCCTTTAGTACATTCCCGAAATGGGGTGTAAAACACCACTTTTCGAATCAATTTCGCCGCAAGAGCTTATTTCTCTATAAATACCTACAAAGACATAAAATAACAAAATAAATACAAAATCGAGCACTAACAATATATACAATTGAGACATATTAGACACATAAATGCGTCTATCAGTGCTCCATAAATGCATCTGCGGATATAATTGTTCTTAGCGGTAAATGAACAATGATTGTTTCTGAATTGTTTGATTCTCGTATGATTACTTAAGGTTCACGTGCTTTGTTCCTTTCGTATCATATCGTGTTTTAACACTACGAGTCTAAGACTTTAAATTTTAGCAGTGTAAAGAAAAACTTAAATCTCTAAGTTTCGTAGTGATAAATATTCAAACTAAATTGTGGAAGTAATACTAGGTTCTTTCTTTACAGAGTCTACACATCCAACAAAATTGAAGTATGAAAACCAAATCAACTATAATTAGATTGACTAACTAATGTAAGACATAAGTCAAGATTAGTATCTTGAAAATCTTGATAGCGTTATCATAATTTATTCTTTGATTCCTTAGGCATAAGCAAACATATCAACAACTTGTTATATGTTCCATTTCAGAATTAAGACCCAATGAAGAATAAATTCATATCTTCTTCCTAATATGAAATAAATTAAATTTCCTGTATATGCATCTCATATATTCTTCGAATATTTGATATAAGCTTTACATTAGAGCTTTAGTAATTCACATGATATATGACTTTCACATGGTAAGCTTTATTGACATCCTTTATTTCGAAAATCACAGAGAGATATGCAGAATTTCAAAATCATTAACAAGAGTATAAACTTCTCACACTGATCTTCAGGTATATGCATGGATCTGTGATATTTCAAACAAACTGGAAACATTTTGTTTTGTTGAATTTTCGTATACCATGGGAAGGCGTAATTAAGTTTGCAGACTACATGTCCATTTCTTTGTAAAGGCAAGGCCTTCAGGATAAAAAAACATTTTCCTTACAATTTACCATGAAAGAAAGTTATTTCAATTCACATTTATTTAACGTAACTCTTAAGTCATGATGAAGAGCTACAAATAATGCTATATAAGAATTATGAACACGCCTTTCTTCTACAAGGTAGAAACGCTTATTTATAATCAACGCCTCATTTCGATTAAAATCTTTAGTTATAAATCTAGCTTTATATCATTTAATTAATATCGTTATTACAGTCGTTGGAGGTCTGAAAGACCGACTTTCACACAAGCGATTTGTCTCCTTCGAGCAATTAAGAAGTTTCCATTTCGTACTAGAAATCTAATAACAACCGAAACCTAATTAACCAAAGCGGATTCTGAGCTCCCAACATTTGTATTTGATTTCATTATTTGAACGGTATGAGAGAAAACTGATTATTAGAATTTTGGGATCTTACGTAATGATCCTTTTACATGTACCATGGAATTCATATTACCAAAGTAGAATCAATCAACTTATTGCATAAGATTAAAGCTACAATCATAAGATGGCAGAACCGACGGATATCACGACAACATTATAAACAATCAAGACGTAATACGTATCACTGATTAACTGTGGTTAAGTCCCAAGTTTGATGATGTCATATCTGAGCATTCAACGATCATAAAACTGCGAGTTCATTTTTGATCTTGTGCTGTTGGATCAAAAAAAGAATCCCCTTTCCACCCCTCCCATTTAGATTATTTAGATTGTGCCACATCACGTACCATAATTGTTCCGCCTCTCGGGATGTGATGGCACTTGCTCGAGTCTAGTGGTTAGCTACATGTGGCTAGCAACTGCTTGATTCTACTGCTAACTTTTGTAAGTCGAGAAAGGCAGAAAATGATCTGATAAAAATCCAACGGTTACGTGTTGTATTCTACACGTATCTCGTATTGTCTCGTGTGTATACTAACATAACAATCATCAGTTCGATATAATCTTACGAGGTCTGCAGTTTCACATCTGTATAGCTTCATTCTCCTTCTAAAATGGCGTTTTCTGCAACTACTGCTACTACCAATTGTCCTCCTTCTTCACTCAACCGTTTCAGTAGAAATTCCATATCTTTACCGAAAACCCATTCATCAGTATCTTTTAAATCTTCAACCCCTACGAATATTAAACTCAGAAGCAAATCCATCACGATTCGATCAAGCTCTGCTGCAGGTTCTCTCTTTCTCTATGTCTCTTTATTTTCATGTATTCATTTATAGAACAGATAATAACTTCTGGGTTTACATTTATTTATTTTTGGTGTGAAAAATGAATTTTATTTTTATTTTATCCGATTGATTGATGTGGAAATTGGGATTGGTATTCGATTCAATTGTATCTTGAAAGAAGTTAACCTTTCTATGTTGTCTTTACAGATTGGTTAAAAAAAATTGAAATTTTTATGAAACCCTTGTTCATTGTCATTTCTTATGTTGTTTTGGGGTTTTGAGGTAAACCAGGGAAATTGGAGCTTCATGAGAATGTTGGGATTTATTTGATGAAGTAATTTGGTGCTGATAATCAAATTCAATTAGGAAGTAGCCTGTTTTAGTTGTGCCTTGGAAGATTGAATTAGAGATTATGAGATGGATCAAAATGAATTAGGGAAAAACATTTGATGTTTGAAGTTCTAAACTTGAATGAATTCAGTTGTATTCGACTCTATGGGGAGGCCCCGAGAGGGAGTGACTTATGCGATGATATGGTTGTTGGCTTAGTTTGAGCTTCAAATTCATTTACTTACGAAAACACAATGAAAGATACGGTTTTAGGTTAAGTTGAAAACTATCATTTTGGTTCTAATCTAGAGACATGTTATGGTAAAACTTAGTTAGAACAATGTTATAGAAATGAAGGTGCGATAGGAATACATAAGTCCTTATTGTTAATGATACAGAGCATACAACGTGTTTGCTTAGAATGCAAGTTTCTTGTTTCTTGAGGCTCAGATATATGTATTTGATTTGACTAACATGAGCAGCTTTCTTGTATCATGAGGCAGGTTTTTTTTCTTTTTTCGTTAGTCCTGTATTTGATGTGTGTTTGAGTTGAATTGTTAATCCGAAAATTCTAACTGAAATACGAGAGAAATATGGTTCGGCTTGGGAAGTTTTGGTTTGTTAGGATGCTGATGGTACTTTTTTTATTTCAGCTGCCCCAACCTCTGAAGGGTTAGCACCTGCAATCTCTCTTACTGACACTGCATTGAAGCATTTGAATAAGATGAGGTCTGAGAAGAGTGAAGACCTATGCTTAAGAATCGGAGTTAAACAAGGCGGTTGTTCTGGCATGTCTTATATAATGGACTTCGAGAGCAGAGAAAATGCCAGACCTGATGACTCCCTCATTGAATATGAAGGCTTCACCATAGGTACACCTCTCACAACGTTCTCATTTCTTTCTTTCCTTAGTAATGCAACTTGCTAAAATCACTTGTGTCTGTTTTATCTTTATGGTTTTGCATTTGCATTAGTTAGATAAAGGGAAAGAACCCTATCTACCCTCTCAAAATGTGGCATATTAAACTTCCTTAGTGTAGGACAGTAAACAACTTATGTAGGTGAATCGAAGAAAACGTGACGAACATTAGACGTTAGGTTGGATTCCTTGATTAGAGTACAAGTATCTGTGCAATGAGTCATATCACCATATTGTATTGCATGTGCATCTTTAAATTCAAGGGGTAATATTCGTTACCTCCCCCGGCGAAGATCATAATTTGAGTTACCTCCCCTACGGAGATTAAATTAGCAAAACCTCATTTTGTTACATATTCCGTCCAAGGCTAGTTAGCTGAGTCAGCAGCTTTGTACAGGTGGACCATTTTTTACACGTGGACGTTGACTCAAATTAGGTGAATTATTTTGCCAAAAGAGAAGAAGAAAGGTAAGGAATTATGAATTTTAGCATGTGAATTTGGGCAGCTTTAGTTATCTCTCTTTTTCTCAATTTTCACCCATGGAGGAGGAAACATGACTAGCGTGAGAGAATGAGTGATAACTGAGGAAGAAGGGATGTCGAATCATCCCCCCATCCTTTTCTCTCTTTCTGTCTACAAGATGATAGTAATTCAAGCCAAAACCATTTAAATCGTTTAATTTGATTTGGTTTTGTAAAAACAACTGTTACATCAAGAAATTGCCCAGACCCCATTATCTGAAAACAAGAGAATCTGGTAATAATGTTATAGTAAAGCAAGTGTAAAAAAGAAAAAAAAATTTCGAAACTTGGGTAAAAAAAACAAACAGAGTAGGAGCGCATATTTTATTAACTGATCATGAATCATGAATAAGTATGACTGTCACGCTCCACCTCTCTCTCTATATATATATCGAATTGGAAGGAGATGAAGAAGATGAAAGAAGTGATTTTGAGGATTACTAGTAGAGAGCGATGATGATCAGGACAGAGAGTGATGATGAAGATGATCAAAGAGAGAGTAGTAGTAGTTTATCCGTCTGTCTCTCACTTTCTCACTAGCTAGCAATTTCTTTATTCACTTTCTCTCTCACTCTGATTAAAAAACTGAAAAGAATTAGTTCGGAATTGGAATTTGGATATAGCAGCTAGTTTCTTTCTTTTTTCTCACTCGCTCACCCATGGCATACACGCACTGTTCAATAATGTTTAATTAGCTCCAAATATCATCGTCTTCTTCTCTGGGATTTTGTTGTTTCTTTCTTCTTTCTACTCTTTTGTATTCACGCTCATCGAGAATTTTCTTTCACAGTTATTCTTAATTCACAGTATACCTACCCATTCCTGTACTAGAATTCTTTTTTCTTTTTTGAGGAAACATTCATTCAAAGATTCCCACTCTGTCAAAGGAATATGAAGTTAGAAATTTCAATCAAGGTACTGATTTTAAGTCAGTAGTAGTATTCCGGTCTTCAACAAAAACATTCTGTTTTGAATATTGTCATCTCATTCTACCCATATGACAGGGTATTTTGGGAAAGTTAACGTCCATGTGTAAAAAATTGTCCACCTGTACAAAGCTGCTGACTCAGCTAACTAGCCTTAGACGGAATATCTAACGAAAGGAGGTTTTGCTAATTTAATCTCTGTAGGGGAGGTAACTCAAATTATGATCTTCGCAAGGGGAGGTAACGCAAATTACCCCTAAATTCAATACAAAAAACCTGCACTCTTTGGCTTTCTGATTTTCTTAAGGTATCCAATATTTAGGTTAAATTGTTTTTAGTTTTAATTTGTTATTGTATGGTAGTACTGCCCTGCCATAATTTTACTGATAAGCTTCGTATTCTTGAAGAATCACGTGCCTGCTAAACTTTCACTCGAAAACTAACTGTGCAAATACACGTTAGACTAGTTTCATTCTAAATTATATTATGGCTATTTATCGCTGGTACTTACATGGAACAGTTTGTGATCCCAAGAGCCTCCTCTTTCTTTACGGGATGCAGCTGGACTTCAGCGACGCACTTATTGGTGGTGGCTTCACATTCAAGAATCCCAATGCTACACAAACCTGTGGCTGTGGTAAATCCTTCAACGCATAAGTGTCAAACAATTTGTGATCAACTCAACTCAATACCATATTAATGTAGGACATTACACTGTATTCTGTAAATTTAATGAAGGTGTGAAATATGGTTTCTACTTTTTAACTAAGCATCACTCTCTGTAAACCGGCCTAAATTACCTAATGGCATTTATATATACAATTGGATGTTCTAATTATACAAATACACTGAGGTTGTATTTGGTTTCAAGGAAAGCATATGTAAAGACTGCGTAGTTCAATTCTGGACATGATTTGCAAAAAGTCGAACTGTCCTTGGGCAATCTAACCTAGTAAATCCATGGCCAATCTTCTTCCTGTAAATCATTCCTTTTACCAATTCTCAGAACACAATAAAAACCTAGTTGTCATTATGCTTGCTAATCAGTGCTAAATCAACCATCTAGCAAAACATCTACCCTTTCCTGGGATATCCCGCATGCCAGTCAGTGCAACTCAGTATATCCCATAGGTCGGTCAGTCGGGTGCAATTTAGTACTGATCATTGCAGGGGTTGAAAACCTGCAGCATTTTGTGAATTTCATCAAGCAAGCAGGAATTCCATTCTTAACAACGGTGAAAAGTTATTGACAGCCCAGCTTAAGGTAGTCATGCAAATTTCACCAAACAAATAGAAACTCTATTTCTGACAATAGTTAAAATTTATTGACAGTCTACAACACCGTAAAAATATGAACTAATTATTAAGATAAGCGAATAAGAATGGAATACAGTTCAATAGTGAGGCTTTAAATAACATCACAGATATCAGTTTTTAGGCTCTTAATAACATTACAAATATCACCGACCAAGTTTGCCACGATAAACCCCAAAATATTGGCAGCATCAATTCAAAACTCACCACCAAATAGGTTGCTTCTACTTAGGAATCTTCAAGTTAATCACCATCTTCTGATAAAAAGGGATGATGTTTTTACAAGCAATAGCAGACCCAGCAAAAAGAAAGAAAGAAAGAAAGAAGAACATCACTAAATTTCTCCACACCGAGGGATTTTAGTATACAGAAGTGGTAATAGGCACAAAAAATGGTAGGAATGACAACAGAAAAAGAACAAAGATATGGATCAGGCAAACGAAAAGAGTTTCAAAAGTCTGTTGGCTATATAGCTTAGGTTGTCCACTCTGAGAAACAAAAACCAGAAGTTTTCTCACTAACACGCACAGCCTCCACCTCCCCTTTGCTCGATTGGGACTTCATCTGGGATGGGATTGAAGTATCTGTCACAATAGAAATGTATCATTCAGTTAAATCACACACACACACACACACACACACACACACACAAAAGAAATGGAAAGGAGATAACACTTTAGATACTTGAATTGCAATGACAGAAGAAATAGAAATATTTAAGTCCGCCATACATGGATCAGAGGAATCACACGGTAACACAAAGATCATATCATGTATAATACATGTCCACAAGTTTGTGCAGTATGGTTGCTTTAGATTCAGAAAAACTGGAGAAAATACAATATTACATGCTGGAATAACTAAAGACATCACCATACACAAATTAAAAAGTAAATAACACAATATCTTCAAGGCCAAATGGAAAACAACAAACTTAACTATAGAAACGTTTTCTAGATGAGCTTCAGTATCAATTTAGAGTGTATCTTGCCAGTTTCTATAATTTTAAGAACAGGAAATGAAAAAGTATAGAGTCTTTATCATTTTGTTGTTGTATGAAAGATAAACATCGTCTATTTATGTGGCGTAAGTGTAACAAATCAATGTTTTTCTGCAAATACTCAGCTGGGTTCGGGAGACTTCAACAGAGAATAGTTTATATGAAACATCATCAAGGCTAGGTGGTTGAAAATAAATCTAGCGTACAAGTAAAAAAACATATCTGGCAGATTCATTTTCAATTAGCATTAGCTTCTAACAGTGATGTTTTATTTTTCAAAGATTAGAGGCTGCAGGTATCAATTTGTAAACAAGCGTAACATCTCATAAGTTGTACTTACATATCCTGCAGTTGGTCATTGGCAAGTGAAGTCTTTGCAACACATTGAAATGCAACATCCACGTTCTGATCCTCTTTAGCAGAGGTCTCGAAGTAGGGAATGTCACCTCTGGATGAGCTCCACTCCTTAGCTTTCTTTTCAGAAACCTGTAGGGACATATATATCAGAAGCATAGAAAGAGGTCAAGGCTCAAGTCAAATTTTGCTAGGGCTTCTGTGTATTACCACTCGGCTGTTTCCTCCATCTATATCGACCTTGTTCCCAAGTAAAATGAATGGGAATTTGTCAGGATTAGCCGGGCTTGCCTGGAATCAATAGGTACCCATTATCATTAGGAACAGCACAACAACAACTGTAACAAACCAAAAAAAGGTAAATATGCTATTGAAGAGAATTTCGGTTAGCCTCCTCATTGTGAAAGTACACTAATAAAAAAAATAGCAGCAAAGAAGAACGGCATGAAATACCTGCTTAAGAAACTCCTCACGCCAATTGTTAAGGTTATCAAATGATTTCTGTACATTAACATCGTAAACTAGAACACAACAATCTGCCCCTCTATAAAACGCAACACCAAGACTTTGAAATCTTTCTTGTCCAGCCGTGTCCCAAATCTGTTAATACAAACATGTATTGATTCATTAACAAAAAACCCCAAAAAATCATCAACAAATAAGTAATAGATTCCAAACATAAACTCAAAACTCACTTGAAGTGTTACAATCCTGTCATCAAGCTGCACTTCCTTGGTTACGAAATCAGCACCTATGGTTGCTTTATATTGCTGACTAAATTTCTTATGAACATATCTATATCACCAGTTAAGAACCCCAAATTGCAGTAAAATCAAAAAGCAGGTTTCAGAAACTATGCCCTAACTCAAATCCAAATGGTCATATAACCAAATTGAACAGAATAAAAATGCATTATCAATTCAAAGACTATACAAATGATTCTAAGCTGAATCAAACTAATTTCTTAAGAATGTCAACAGAAGATGAAAGCATCATCTCCAAGAAAAAAATAAAATCATTGACTTAAAAATAAAAACAAAAACAAAAAATCAGTAATCAGCATTGGATTTTTAACATTAATGATAACAACAGATAAATCAGAATCATATCAATTATTCAAAAGATCCAATCACAGGATACTGATTCATCAATGATGTCTTTCCCACCCTGAAAATCACGCACACACAAAAAAATATAAAAAAAATTACTAAAATAAAATCTTCAAAAGAAAACAACAAATTAATCATGCAAAATTCGGCTTAAAAAAACCCTAAAAAATAAATCTGGAGTTACTACTTACCCACTATCTCCAAGAACAATGACCTTCAGTAACGTTCTTCTTCTCACTAGAGACATCTTTAATCTAATAATAATTTAATTAATTACACAAATTAATCAAATTAATACTCGCTTTTTCTGTAAAATTGAACTTTTCCTTCGTTTTTCCTGATCTCTTCTCGCTGTTCTCGATGTTCTTCTTCTTCTCTTTGTTTTCTGTTGTTGTTTTTTCTGTTTACAGCTCTCTTCTCTCTCTCACAGAGAACATGAAAGCACGTGAATCACGTGACGTCTGCTCTGTATTTTTTAATTTGCTATTTTATACATCTGTAAGTTAAGCTGTTACACTGCTTTCTGGTGTGATTGTGTGACACGTGTGGGGGATGTTGGATCGTCATGGACGGTTTGAAATTATTGATGTGACACCTAAGGATGGATTGTCAACGGTGAGCAATCGACTCATCTTAGTCATTTGAATCTGATTTGTCTGGATCTGACATATCACCAAATTCATCTGGATCTGATTCCATATGTTTGTTTTTGGAGTCAAATTTGACTCAAAAATATGTGAATCAGTGGTTCGGTCCCATGAGTCATGGACATTTTATTCCCTGACTCAAATGTCTGAGTCAGATCACGAGTCAGATCTAACTCAAAATAAAAAACAAATAGTCTGACATCTAACTCGAGCCGAATCAGTGGCCGAATAAAATTCAGACACCCAGTCAGCAAAAAACAAACACACTTTTAATAGAGTGTGGTTTTGGAGGATGAAGGCGTTTTTGGAGACGTTCAAGTGGACATGGACAGGGTAGAATTATGTCTAAACAAATGATCAATTTTACATGACATGGACAGGGTAGAATTATGTCTAAACAAATGATCAATTTTACATTTCGCCAAACAGTTCGTAACTTATTGCAGTTTTTAGTTGAAATTTATTAATCAGAGTTTATTCTTTAATAATGGCGATTTTAGTTAGTTTAGCTTTAAACAACAATCATTCTTATGGTTCCGAAAATCTTAAAAACCTCAGACCTCAATATATACCGAATCGAGCCAATGAACCTTCTGGAGGATGAAGACGGTTTTGGAGTCGTTCAAACAGACAATAAAACTAGAATCATATACGTTTAAGAAAATGATCGGTTTTCGATTGAAAAGTTCCGCCACTTTTATTATTTTAACTCAAGTTCATTAATCAAAGTTTATCCTTCAATTATTACGATTTTAGAAAGCTAAGTTTTAAACAACAACAATCATTCTTAATAAACAGTGGTTTTGCCGAGCCCAAGAGGCCAAGGACTAAACTGCGGTATTACATTTTTATGATTAAATGAGCATTAAAAATATCCAAGAAAAATAATGGTGTTTGGATACTCTTAAGAGGTAAGAAGCTAAAAAGTATGAAGCTTAATTGGGATTTATTTTTTTGAGAATGACTTCTAAAGCAAATAAGTTAACTTTTTGTGAAGCAATATCTTTCAGCTTATGATTTTGAATTTGACTGTTGCTTATGTTATCTAACCATCCTTTTAATGTCTCTTCACCGAGAATCAATAGAACAAGAGAGCTCTCAGATGCTTATACAATATAAATATCATCTTTATCAGCCCTTTAGTACCACTTTTCAAGATGAGATGCGTGAACTTTAGATTCTTCATTGTAATATGTTTCACAATGTCACACAACATAAAGAAAATCGAGTTTCAAGGCCTAGATTTAAAAATTGAAACTTTCATATTTCCCCTTAACTCGCTAACTCGTCTCAGTGAGATGTCAACCACCTCGGCTAAATTTCGATCGTCCCAACGAGTTTCTCGACTAATTCTCGTCTCGCAGAAATTGACATGTCTTGGTGATGGATCGAGACCGGGAAACTCGACGAGACTTCGGAAATCCCGGTGGAGATTGACTACATTTAGTGAAACCATGTAAACTTACAAGACCAATGTATCACAAAAATAAGGGTTTAGCAACAAACTATTTTAGTTTCTGAATGTGGTTGCAAAGGTAGCCGACTGTTGCGAAGCAGCCTGTCGCAGTTTTTAGCAACAACTTTAGAACTGTTGCGAAATTCAGTCAGCAACGGTTTTTCGCAACTGATAGAGAGCGAAGGTGGAAATTTTGCAACAGAAATCAGTCGTTCGCAAAAAAATTTTGTTATGTTGCTAATTTCAGGTTAAGTCTTTGTTGACCTTAATTTAGCAACACACGTCAGCTGTTTCTAATTTTTTTGCAACGGGAAAAAAGAAGGTCAAATTTTCGTTGACCAAGTCAAAATCGATTTCCCCCTACATATTTCCCTACAATTATCCTGATTCATCAATTTCTTATGATTCAATCTAATAACTCTTATATTCAATATGTCCACATACATATATTTAACTGCAATGTCTCATAGTTGACATCCAAACATCATACAAATATTTTATTAAAGAATGTTAACGTGAATGGTTACAATCATGATTTGTTAACTAAGAGATTACATACATATAAAGGTTGTGGTAGTTCAACCTGGTATTTTACTAGTTGCTAAGTTTCATGTGACAACTACAAAATTCGACCTGAGCTCTATGAAGATGCAACTTCATACCTTCACCAACTTCATCAGGTTCCTTGTTGGCATCATTAGCACCTTCATATCTACACCAACTTCCAGATCAAGGTTTTGTTCCTTAGTCTCTGGAGACTGATACAATGGGAGGAATGCATGTCATATACTCCTAAAAAAACAACACCAATAAGTATCCAACTTACTAATATTCAAATAAAACATCCCTTTAACAACCTCATGTCAATACAGAGGTATACAAGTATATATCCAACTAACTGAAATGTTGAAGACAACAAAATTTCCTCCATCATTCAACTGATATGGTTCTACCAAAACCCCAAATACTACATATATAAGCACCAATTCAAAGTTTCAGTTTATGAGGTTTCAAAAGACAGAACAAGGAAAAACTACTTCCATGAAATGATAATCAAACTTTTTAACATCATGAAGCTCTAGCTAGCACAACATCTATCCACATTATATACGTCAAGTGAATACTATCTTTAAGCAGATGATAAGAAATTTCACTAAGTTTCTCCAGTCCTTTACCATTCTTACATCTATCACAAGGGCATGAGTATAAGGTATTTTCATTACCAGTTCTTTCAGCAAATCCTATGAATGACCTACCACCTTCTATGTATTGAGGAGATTTACGGGAAATCGCATCCACCACTTATCAACCATGGATGACATATCCTAAAGAAATATCTATGTTAAAGTTTACACAATATCTGTACATTACATCCATATATATAATAATAAGCAGCATTATCTATCAATAGATGTAGCAAGACATCAAAAGAAAGATTTACTGAATAATTTAAGAGTTTGTCAAAAGGAATGAACTTGTTTGAAAAAGATTAGACCTTTGCTTGTTATATGTTTGTTACTGAAAATTCTGGCTTCTTATGAAAAAAATTATACCTTTGTAGGCATGAAGTTTATAAAATCCTTATTGTAACTTTCTAATTTACTTACAAACTAAGCCTAACTTAAAAATCAATCAACTTACTTACAAACTTCAGCTATGAACTGAGTCAAGCAAAAATCAGAATAAACTGCTACAATTTCTAATTTTGACAGAGCTAATCCAAGCAAATTATAAATACAGATAACAATCTGAGGAATGAAGTTTTTACATCCAATACTACTTAAAATCATTCAAAATCGAGAATAAAAAACACCCAAATCATACAAAATAAAAATAAATAAACACCCAATCTCACTGACTCAATTGACCTAAAATTAAAAAATAAAGTAGAACATATTGATTAAGCATACCTAGGTATATTAGTCTTAGCAATAACTCTTAGATCTTGTACTTTACTTCCAGCTCCGTTAACACAAGTAAAAGACTTACCATAGATGAAACCACACCTAACTATCAATCTAACTTAATACACAAAAGGTATATTAAAATATATGACTTACACAAGATCAAATTTACTCAAGTTTTAATTAGAGTAGGGTTTAACGGCAATAGAGTTTTTTCCGAGCGAAAATTTTACAGATCTAAATGAAAGGATAGAGAAACAGAAGAGAAGAGTAATGTAGATATAGGAGAACTTGTGGTTGGGAAGAATCGGGTACAATGGTACTAGATTTTTGGGGGGATAATTGCCGCTCTAAGGTCAACGGGTTGAAGTATAGTTTGCTTCATGTAAATCACTTGAAAAAAATAGGCGAAAAGATAAGTCAAAGTGTCACCGACCACATAGAAGAGTGGCACACTTGAGATGAAAGTTGTTGTGAATCGCAACAAGATCAAAGCAGGTACGAATTTAGCTACAAAAATGGACTGTTGCTAATATTTAGTAGCAGTTTTTTAGTTGCTAATTGGCAACTGCTTTAGACCCATTGCTCATTTTAGTTGTCATATCCTTATTTTGGTGCAGTGACAGAGAAAATAGTAGTGCAACAGTTGTATCTTATATATCATAGGTAGAAGGTACCTTTTATCTAAGTCAAAAGAGGTTGACGAAAATGATCATCGTCATTTTTTTTCTTTCTTTAATGGAAATCATATTTCAGTCCATTCAAACCAAAATAGTGACTACATGATTGCTTACAAGATTATCAAAAATACAAGATAATAAAAATCCAAATATAAATGTGACAACGTCAATTGCAAGGAATCACGAAGAGAAAGAGCCATGAATCGAAAAGATATCCAATTTTTGTATAAATAGCAGTGATGAATGAAGGTGTAAACCGAAACCAACTCTGACCATTTAAACTGATTATCTTTCTTCGATAAGATATGCTTCAATAAAATTAGAGTATTTTGCCAAATTTTTTATAAACGAATCCAAATACCCTATATCCCTCTTGTTAAACATGAATCTAAAGAAGAATCAAGAAAACAATCTCATGACGCAGTTGTGTTTCCTTGGCACGTTTAAATTAACAATTAAATAATAAGTACCTTCTTGCTTTATAACAAGCTTTCTTCTTATCAATTTTTTTAAGTGATAATCAAGTACCTTTCAATATATTGGTTGTATCAATAAGCGATTAGCGCCTATGCTAAACAATATTTTGGTCACTTGGATTGTATCTTTTTTGCTTATCTCTAATAAACATTTTCTTTGTTTTGTTTTGTTTTTTTAAGACGATCTTTAACATTTGCTTCGGGAAGAAAAAAAGAAGATAAAGTATTAGATTGCATAGTTGATTTAGACCTCTTTCTATTGAATCATTGAAGATAAAGTATTACATAAGAATAGGATTGGGATTATCTATCATAAATGGTGACAATAGAATTTTGGAAGCGCCAGCATAACTTTTATTTAAATCTTGTAGGGTCATCCCATATCCAAATCACTAAGCCTGCCTCACCTTTTTGTTACTGTAAAGGCAGTACCAATCTCTTGAGGACGTGGGGGATCCGGGTATACTAACAGTATCAATCGACATGGGCCAAAACTAGCTGGCAAGTAATGGGATAGCCATTGCAACTTTGTTAAAATTGATCTCAGCATCAGCCAGCAATGTCAGACTGACTGATATCAATAATTCCTTCCTAATTCTTCAGCAGCCGTGAAAAATGTCAAGGCAAATGAGAAAATTTAACTTCTTACTTGAAAATGCGGGAAATTGCATGGAAAATGATCCATGATATTCACAGAAAAACTCCAGATAGATATCCCAATGACGGAGTCGCTTCCAACCACCATTAGATTCTTTTAGGATTTTGCTCGTGATGTCGAGTCCTGTTATATACATTGAAGTTTTGATATAACAGGACTCGGACATCAGTTTGTGGAACTCAAGAACACATGTTCCATCCACTCTCTCGTGCCTGAAAGGATCCACAGTGACTCTCCCTTGGAAAGTGCTGCCATCCTGACTAGATTATAGCTTCTACTTTGATGTCTTTTTGGTTGGTGTAGTAATTGGGATACAACAGGATTCAAGATCAGTTTAAGGATGGCTTCAAAATCGTCAAAGTCATTGTAATGGTGGAACTTTTTGGTTGTATAATACTACAAATGGGTGTTCAAAAATGGCCTTATATTTATAAAACCCTTGGGCTTGGGCCTCCAAATTTGGTTTACATTTTTTCTACTTCGTCCAACAATAAGTCGGGTCGGGTACCATATCCTCGGGGGAAACTTTCTCAGCTAGTTTCCACTATTCTTGTCTGCCGTTGTACTTGGACCCCCCAGCTATGTGGAGAGAAGCAGATTGCAAACCAGCTCTAATAAAGCTTGCTTTAATAAGGGCGCCAAGCACTTTGGTATACCGCTTTTCTTAGCTTTCGTTATATTATATACTACATCCGTTTCAAATTAATAGGCAGGTTTGTGTGTAAATTTACATACAAACCTGCCTATTTTTTAGAGATGGAGGGAGTAATTTTTCTTTTTAGAAAAACTTAGGCTAAGAAGGTCCTAATGCACATACAAAAGATTTGTGGGACTGCTGTCACTAGTCCTGCCCACATTGTCCTAACTTGAAACGGATCAGGATCTCCATGGATTCAGCTTGTATTTCCACATTGGTATGCTGCATTTCTTTTGCCCATTTGAGAGCTAAATCTGCTCCTCTTGTTGCTCCCCCAATTCTAGAGTGGCCTGGGTGTCCTCTTGTTCCAATGGGGTTACCTGCAAAATCTGTAGAAGTTAGGGCTGTATAATAGATTAGAGTGTCGGGGTCTTGGAGGGTGCATATTTTGATGATTATGCCAAAGTCTCCTCCAGTGTAATGATCCAAGTTGTATGGAGCAATGGTATAATCATCAGATGATTCATGTTCCTCGTAGTTTAGGGAGAAAGTATTCATAATATGTCTTGGGAGCTTATGTATTCTGTTATGATTGCATAGATGCTGCCTAATGCTATTTGATGTTTGTCTGGCATTTGGCTGAATATGTCTGAAAACCAGATCACACCTGGCCTTCCAGATGAACCAACAAACAATAGCATAAAGGCTGCAGTTTTTATTGGCATCTCCAGGTAGGTACCAAGAGTTCAGCCAATCTATGAAAATTGTTGTGTTATCAAATTGCGCTTGAGTAGAGCCAATAGTTTCCTGCCAGACAGAGATGGCCGCAGGGCAATTTAGGAACATATGTGTCATTGTTTCCTCCCCACTTTTGCATATTTGCCAAATAGGATCAATGTAATGCAGAATGCTAGCTATGTTAGCATTGGTGGGCAGGATTTCATGAGCACATTTCCAAATAAAGATCTTAATCACTGGAGCAATGTCCATATTCAAGATTGCTCCCAGCTTCTTGTGGCAGTATCATTTCTGTAGAGGTTTTCCATCTTGGCCTTGTATAGGGCTTTGACAGAGAATTTTCATGTGTCATTTAGATTCCACTGAATCTTGTCTTCCTCCCCTGGATGAGTATCCAGAGCAAGAATAGCCTGAGCAGTATGGTGATTGAAGTAAGTTTGGACCAGGGTGTTGTCCCAGTGACCATTTGGTAAAAGGATATTTGAAACTGTCTCAATTAAGTGTGGGCAGTTAGCAGGTTTGATAAGTTTTGCAGAGATACTTGGAATCCAGATATCCTCCCAAATTCTGATCTTCCTCCCATTGCCAATGCTCCATGCACAATGATGTTGAATGTTGTTAATGCCTTCTAAGATGCCTTTTCCATATCCATGAGTCTCCATCTTTTGGTTTGATGTCCATATTGAGAACATTCCTGCCAAATATATACTTAGCATCGATTAGTTGAAACCATAGAGAGTCTTTATCCTGTTCTAACCTCCAACCAATTTTATTGATCATAGAGCTGTTGAATAATTCCATATTCATGAAGCCTAATCCTCCTAGTTCTTTAGGTTTGCAGACTGCAGTCCAGGCCTTTGGATAGTAACCTTTTGAATTTTCTAAGCTTTTTCCCCAGAAGAAGTCTCTTTGAGAACTAGTATTATTTCACATCTCCAGGCTATAATATAGCCAAAGGCTTTGACTTAGCTAGTGATGGGAAGAGATTAGATCCTCAATTTAGCTAAGAAATGGATGATGAAACTTTCCGTAATAAAATAGGCTTTACCGAACTGAGTTTCCGTAAAATAACACCGTGGATCTACCACTTAGGCTAAATATTTTTAATGAATTGTGAACCCAAAAAACTAATGGTAGGAAACTCAGTTTCGGTCAACATTGATTAGTTTTCCATAAGAGTTAGTATTTTTCATGCTCTTGGCTTGGCTATAACATAGTTGCACTTGCACCATAGTGCTTGACCAAAGTGACAACAAAATTCGCTGCACTATAATTTGAAGGATTTTCTTTGTAGCAAAATAGGATAGGCTAGCTACTAAAGAAATGCACATTGCTTCGGCACCTGGGAGGACTTTCACTTTCAAATGCCTCGTTTAGCAACGCTCATGTAATTTGAAAAGATGTGGTGCAATGTACATTAGTGCTCTAGTCAAATATTAGAACATTCCCAAGGTAGTGGGCGGTCATCAATACATGTTTGTGGTGCAATGTACGCTCATCAATACATGTTTGTTATTGATGTATGCCTTTCCTTGTGACTGGTCACTGAACCTAGAAAGTTTGGAAATAAATCACTACTATTGTATTATCACTGGTTAATTCCCACTAATGGAATTAAATCATAGCCGTGCTGAGGTTTGAGTGATGAGAGGATTTGAGAACTTTTAAAGAAGTCAATGAGAAATTTAGCATCTTAAGAGTCTTCCCCCACAAAGTACACTTGAAAGGTTCAAGTGATGCTGGTGTGCTTGCTTGTCGGTGTTTGAAAATGACTTGACTTAAGGCCTTAAACTCACCACGCATATCCTAAAAGGACAGACAAAGTGCAGGGTAAGCTCCAAAGAAAAGAAAATCCTAATATTTGCTTCCCAACCGAACTTCATTGAGTGTGGCTGCTCGAGGAACAATAGTTCACGCATTTTTCTCTCGAAAGAGAATGGCCTAAGTCGGATTTATTTACTTTTACTTTTAATGAAAAATGAGATATGTTGATGTACAATGCTAATTTACTCTAGAGGTAAAATGGCTAGCACAACATGAATCATAGAGGGGTAAGAGGAAAAAAAACAAAAAAAAAAACAGAACAAACAATAGTTCGGATAATATTTAAGAAGTTGTTTTTCGAATTCTGAAAATAACAAATTCAGAAATTGTTTGGGTATACAAGTTCAGAATGATTTGTAAAAGTAAAAAAACTAAATTTTTATGAGGTAATACAATGTTTTTATTTCTGACTTCTGATATTGATTTCTGTTCCTGATATCCAAACATGCTATAAGTAATACGCCTTTATAGTCGGATCTAGTGAGGATCTTGGGGTAACCAATTACATAACAAAGTTTACTCTAGAGTAACAATGTAGTCAAAAGATTTCACACACAAGTGCTGCTGAGTGTCTTACAAAAGGGTTTCTAGTATTCTAGAAATCACACCAACCCCAAAAGTGAATAGTCGTCTTGGACAAGGTTTTTGTTTTTTATCAGTTTGTTTTCTCTATATATATCCGAAGAGATCTTAGACCTGGAAAACTTTTTCAAGTATAGGATTGTATTGTATTGCTAGGGCGTGTGATGAAATTCAAATTCAATGAACATGATGGATTCCAATTATGTCATGATCTTTTCTTTTTGTCATGACTCATATCATGTATTTGACAATTTTCACTTCGTATGCAGCCCTCCCGTTCAAAAATCTTAGTTTTACATATAGTATGTTTTTGTGTCTCTCACATTACGTATAGCGCGTTTGGATACCAGAAGCAGAAGTCAGAAACAAAACTATCTTACTTCACAAAAAGTTAACTTTTCGATTTCTTGTTTTTTGACACTTCATAAAAAGTTAACTTTTCGATTTCTTGTTTTTTGACACGTAGAAATCAAAAATTTATTTTTGGATGCGCATCCAAACACGCCATTAGTCTTTAGAAACTTTGGCGAGTGCATATTGGCTGGCTCTATGTTATGAAACAGTTAGAAACAGAATCAAATGAGCCTTGCTAATGCGATTTCTCAGTGTCACCAGCTGGTCACAAAACTTGTTGCCCTTTACTAGAGAAACAATGACGTCCAAAGCTTTCACACAGTGATAAGGATTTCTAGTATTCTAGAAATCACCAGCAATGAACGGTTATGCTTAGCACATTCAGCACGTAATGGAGCAATTTCTTTCCAATTTTCAATTCTTTCTAAATAAATTTGATTCAATTTTCCGTTAAAATAAAAACAGAGTTGGAATCAAACATTGACAAATGAAGCTAATTAACAAAACCAATCTAAGTATTGGAACAGCAGACTTGGAAAAACATTTTCAAGTATACGACCAAGTAGTACTGTATTGATTGCTAGGGAATGTGATGAAAATTCAAACTTCAAATTCAATGACCATGATGGATTTGATGTCATGAATATTTCTTGATTTTTTTTTTTTTTTGTCATGATTCATATCTTATATTTTGACCATTTTCACTGAATGTTTTTTGGGTTAAGAAGACTAGGGTAATTTTACAGACAAGATGTTTTTGTGTTCCATTTTTTACCCCACTTTGATGAGTTCACTTCATAGCTTTAGATATCTCTAACTCTCTAATCTCTAGCTCTACATGTTTTGGTCTATGTCAAAGACTTTTAGCAGTAAGTAGACAGAGAGAGATGTACACTACCACCAAGCAACATGACCATGTTCTACAGGGTGTGGTTTGTCCTCTACCACCGTGAATCTGGAACAGATATCCTCGAGGACCTCGACAGCTTCAAAAATCAAGTTCTAAGTCTTCCAACCCTGCAGCCTAATTCATTCTTTCTGTCTAGATGCATGGACTAATTAATGCACATGTCAAATATCTGATTTTGCTACTTTAGCACCCATTATGGGTATGCCAACACTACACCAAATTTTCGGATTAGAAACAGAAATGATCCGTTACTAAAATGGGTTGTAACGGCTTCCACCTGTTAAAAAAGGGGTATTACAAAATTTTTGTAACGGCAATGGGGCCGTTACGAATTTTGGGTTGTAACGTATTTTGTAACAGGCCCAAGCCGTTACTACGTGGCGAGTCGTAACAGGGGAAGCCTTTACGAAATTTTTGTAACTTGACAGTCGTAACACTTTTCAGCCGTTACGATTTTTTTTGTAAAGTCAACATTGGCCAGGTCAATATCCACTGGCAGTTCAGTTTCAGCCGGAATACGCCGGAATTCAAAAATACTTACCAAAATAAATCTCTCACTCAATCCAACCAAGGTTCAATCACCATTCAACAACAATAACTTGTTCTATTCTTAATTTTTTACTCACAGCTAAAAAAAATCCTAAATTTTTATGTGTGCATATATCCAAATAGTGAAATCTTATATATAGTGTCAAGGAAAATGGAAAATCTTACAAGGGACAAGGATCTAAGAACTTTCAAGTCTCTAGTTCCTACCATAGAAGAGTATACAGATCTCCTCAACAATCAGCAAGATTTCTTCGAGTTTGATAACTCTTATAGACCTTTTGAAGCTCAACAGCTGGAGCATCATCAAGCTCACTTGATGGATTTGGAAGACCACTTACCTGTACAATAGACAAAAACAAGAGCACATCAAACAGACTGATTTTAAAGAGAACCAACAAAATTTGTGCTTATGGTTCTAGAACTGGATCTATACATTAACAAAGGAAAATAGCAAGGAAGTCCCCACACCTGAAGACAATGAATATAACACTTTGTATATCCCAAGTCATTCACTAATGGCACCTCCAACGATTTAACCAACTGCCATGCTGATGGAGCAAACCTGCACCACAAAAATTGAAGCTAATATGATCAAAACTGAAATAAAGTACAACTTAAGACATTTACACCTCTTCAGCCTTGAGAATAATTGAAGCTAATATGATCAAAAATAACTATGAGATAAAGCACAACTTACAAGCAGCATCACCTGTAAGCTGGTCATGTTGAATTAGAGTGTAATTCATTTGTCATACGTAACTGGACCCCTTGACAGGTGCAGTATACATAACAATACCAGCTTATGTTGTTATTCAATAAGCTCGTAAGTAACGGAAGCAAGCAAGTGAACAGATCTGGTGTAACAACTCAACTTTTCTTGGAATTAGCTTGAATCTGCATCAATGTATTTAAGCACTTATAAGTAATTATCCACCCTCTCTTACTGATATTTAGCAACAAAAACAACACTTCACATGTGAGGTCATAAAAGACATGAAACACTTCCGCGACTTTATTCGATTATCCAATAATACAACATTATCTACACAATATACACCAGTGGCTTTATATGAGTAATTGCATGATAATACCAAACAATTCATATTTCTTGCAGAACTTCATCCAGTTGACTACAACCATCATTATTGCGTCCCTATGGCAGCAACACAGTACAAATAGACACTCAAATTATATTTTAATTAGGTCCCTTGAGCCTAATATAACAACAAGAATGGGAAAAAAAAGAACTTCAAATAGTGAGAAGATACCAACTGCCTAGGGATTCAACTAGGAGGTTATCAAGATCAAGTTTAACTAGAAGGTCAGTTTGGTCATTTAAGGATACAATCGTAGCCTAGATCACATACCAATATCATACCACACATCGAATACCTTCCAAGTCATAAACAAGTAAGACGACAAGCCAAAAACACACACACCTTGTGTTTCCAGAGAGTAAATGATGCAAAGCGAAAAAATAAATTCAACATGAAAACACAACAATCATCATTTATAGGCACACAAAAGCATAATCCATGTTGTCTTTTCATGAATTTTACCTCCAGTATGCAACCAAGAGTAGGCACAAGCCGCACAACAGACCCACTAGCGGAGAACGACTCAAACTCCAACTCATGTATGAAGATCTCATTGGTCCTACCACAAGCCCACTAACATAGGTACAAGTCGCATGACATGAAAAAACCACTAGCGGAGAATGGCTCAAACTCCAGCTCAAGTATGAAGATATCACTAGTCCTGCACCAGAAACATTATAAGATCAGGTTCAAGAGGAAACACACAAAAGAAACATCTAGTAGAACCAGTAAGGAAGCAACAAAACCTCATCAAAGAGAACCTCGAAAGCATTCAGGTCATGAAATAGTTCATTCCCTTTGGTACTACAATATGCTAACGCCCCCCCAATGTATAAAGCAACCTTTAGACGCATGTCCCTATCAATAGTTTGACTTTCCCCTGTCAAGAAAAGATACAATTGGATTTAACGGCAGACACCCACACTTATTTTACTGATAAGACCGAAATACACTTGTAAGACTAGATTCCCTTAATGGAAACTCATGATTTTGGAAATTACAGCTAAACAGGTGATGATAAACAGGTATACTATGGAGCATAGCACTATGAATCAGCTGAAACGTTGTTTAACAAAACTTGAAACCACTGAAACAAATAACCTAATCAATTCTAAGAAAACACACAAACCATCACTACTATGAGGCCACTAGATGAACTTAACCAAACTATTTTCTAACAACTCCATTCAAGACATGATTGCAATCTACACATAATCTCAAAATGACAACTAACAGTACAATCCAATATATTAACATCCATATATTATTAAGATGACTCGGCTCAGGAAGTATATACTATAATCCAATAAGTTGTCAAATCAGCTGCATATTTACTAGAATCTAGGAGCCCAATGATCACATCAGGTTTTGAGTCAATTACTGTCAGTTGGTTATACTGTGGAACGGGAATTTCTAGGAATGAGTGGATGTAGTTGGTTAATCCTACATAGAATGCACAATAAGAGAGAGGATCAGCTGTCACCTTCAACACAACGCTGGATCCACAAAAGTTGCTTCTCCGTCTTATTTCCTTTACTATAATAGACCGTCGATAAGGAGGATGCAATAAATTACTTAACCAATTTCAAATCCATTGAACACCATAGTCAAATCTAACTCAATAGTTCTCAAAGACTTACTGCCATTGCTTATGAGAGCCTTAACAAATACATCATTTGAAAGAATATCCAGTTTTTTTTGCTCTTCCCCCTGCAATCAAAGACGAACATATCAGTTCTTAGTTGCTGGATCCAACAAAAAGTGAGTAAGAACTAAATTTAACTTCAATTACCAGCAAGCTTCTCCTTCTGCTAATCTCAGTATCACCCAATCAATCCCCTTCCAAATGCATCATCCACAAAAAACTGACCACTCCCTCTACTTCTTAAGATAAACTGCAGACAACCATGACAACCCATTAGCTCAAACATTCTAGCTCCAACTATCAATCAATCACAAAAACAAACAAAAACCAAAAAACATCAAAATTACCTTACCAGAAGAAATCCCAACCCCTTGTAGCTTCTTAAGATAACTTATCAACTTCATTCCCATCTGCATCTGAATAAAATGCCCTAAATCAGAAACCCAAATCTCATAATCAATGAAACAAGAAACCCTAAATCAATTATCATTTTGAAACCCTAAAACAAATACCTAAATCTAGCTGAAAATAAATCGAAATCAAAACCAAAAATAAATACCTAAATTAAACAAAGTAGAGCAGATGCTTTCTCACAATTAACTGAGAGTGAAGATCAGCTCTTCCAATTTCGAACTCCGACGAACAAACTAAATCGAAAAAATGAATCATAATACAGAATGAAACCCTAAAATCGATTTATGAATCCCTAAAAATCCTATTATAGATGATGAAGAAACTGAATCATCAAACTCGATCTAGTTTCATCGGCTGAGAGGAAGAGAAGATAGGCTGAGAGCAGAAACTCGATCTGGTTTCATCGCCTGAGAGGAAGAGAAGAGCGGTTGAGAGCAGAAGGGAGAAAAAAAGAAACGAAAAATGAAATTCTCGACCTGGTTTCATTAGGGTATACAGATATCATACATGTGAATCGCACACGCATGGGGGGGAAATATCGTCTAATGTTACTCATCTTGGGTGGAAACACAATTGTATGCGTGTGAATGGCACACTCATAGACTCCAGGTGTGACGAAGCGTGTGGCTGGCACGCCTATAAAAAAATTCGTAACGGCTGACCTCTGTTCCAATTTTTTTTAAATTTCGTAATTGTCCCTGCCTGTTACGAATTTTTCGTATATCTGCTTATATCTGTTTATTCGTAATCTATCCGTTACGAATTTCTGTTACTAATCTGGGAATTTGGTGTAGTGCAAAGTGCCAATTATATCTGCTTATATGTCAGATATAACATGTAGGTATACACGACAGACTTTCCAGCGAGCGATAGAGTGGTGTCTATAGATGGTCAAAATATCGCTCGTTGGTCATTCCAGCGCCAGTGATAGTCACTATGTCGCTCGCTGATTTGATCATCGCTCTTCGGTTCCGCATCCAACGGCTACAATTTCCACCCTCTATAAATACCCAATTTCAAACTCATTTCAACTCACACCAGAATTTCTGAATCTCTCTAGAATTTCTCAATCTCTAATTCTTTTCATCACTCTTCCAATTCCTCAAAGAGCATGGCTGAGTTCGTAGCAAACCAACATGCTGCCAAAAATTAAAGAGTTGTTAATCGTGCCAATGTGCGTAGTCGAATTAGGAGGCGATTATCAATATTTACTACTGAGGAAGATGAATGTATTTGCAGGATTTTTTTTTAGTGAGACTTTATTCGCAGATGAATTCAGTCCCCAAACATTTTGGGAAAGGATTTTTGGGAAATTTCAAGAACAAACAATGAACCCCAACAATTGTGATGTTTCAGGGTTGAGTCATCGCTTCATTGTAATAAATAAGGAAGTTATTAGGTATGTTGTTTTACTTTAGCAAGAAGGTCCAAACATGAGGGATGGTGAAACCATGATGGAACTTCAACAAAGGTGTCGTGCGCAATATTGTCGCATCTACGAAAAAGACTTTCAGTTTGGAAGTTGTTTCGAGATTTTAATTGGGTTGCCCAAATATAATCCAATATTTATGTTTTAATTTTTTAATTGTCCACTTAAGTCTAACTATTATGTTTTAATATTTGTCTTATTTTAGTTCAAACTAAAATGTAACTCTAATTAAAATGTAAGATTGAATTAAGAATAGAATTAAGCTTAATCAATAATACGAGTCAAATTTTTAAATTCATTAAACTTCGAATTAATCGTTAATAGTTATTTTACAAGACATAAAACTAGACAATAATAATATGAAACATAGACTTTAAAAAATAAAAATTTGGGGCAAAATGTTCTTCATCTTGTTAATCTTCTTCATTTCACAGAACTTTCAATCAACGCGCTCATGAACAGAATTTCCTTTGTTTATTTTCTTCTTTGTCTTCAAATTTGTTTTGCCTTGATTTTCCTTGCCTTGAGCTTTTCTTTGCATTTTCTTCGTTGCGTTTTTGACTTGGTTAATATCCAAAACTTGAAGACTTCTTTGCTTTTTACGTATTTCTTTATAACTATCACAGATCTTCTTAACGGCACCTTCAAGCACTACTCCATAAAAATCAAGTTGGGTTTGAAATTGTGCCATTTGGGAAAAGTTGAAAAAATAAATTAGATTGAGAAAGAGAGAAATAGAGAATTTTTTTTGTGTAATATTATCTATGTCATTCGCTAGCGATATCACTGGCGATAAAGTCTTCATCGCTAGCGATATTATCTATGTCATTCGCTAGAAACTCCATCGCTCAATGATTTCCCATAGTGACACAACTCATTTACATGCCACCTGGTATGTCAAACAAGTTTTTTTTGCTATGTGCATATGAACATGCCTTAAATTAAAAGCACAAATTAAATATTTTGAAAGTGGTTCTAGAGAGACAGCAAAAATAAAACTCTCTAGAAACCTAAGACACAAAAATAAGGCGAGATAGGGCTTCCCAAAGAAAATAAGGGCCCACCTTTTTGTGTGTCAGTTCTGGGATAGTTTTTTTTTATGCTGTCCATACATCAATCTTGATATTTTGAATTCAATTTTTCCCATATGTTTCATCCTTACTTGGTTCATAGTATTACAAAAACTTGGCCCAAAAATCTGCTGCTTACCTAGCACCTTGTTTGTTTGAATATGATTTGCAGTCTGAATATGGCATTACACTTAGCTCCGACCGAAACAAAATATCATACTATTAGTTTTTTCATCTTTTTTATGTCTGACTCGAGATTGAATTCGGCTAAATACATCCGGCTCAGATCTATTTTAGTCAGGTACAATTTTATACCCGACCCGTTAAGCAAATGTCTAATTAGATTTAACTTTTTCGAATAATTTTATTATTTAATCTCAGACGAATTAATTAAGTCGGGAAAAAATAAACTAACATGTACCAACTATCAGTTCCCCTTATTAAACTTTTTTATACCAATTCCCCATATAATTTTTTTTTATAATTTTTATATACGCATATTAGAAAGGTAAAATTCATATGAAGATTGTATATCATTAAGTTTAGGAGGGTAAATACTTTGATCGGCCCAAAGGTTCGTTTGTAGGGGACCTTCCCTTGTACCTTCTTAATTAACTCTGTCTACTTCACCTACCTAATTATCATTTTTAATTTAAATGTAGAATCTTCTGACATTATTCGATTGATATCATCTTCTGAATTTCAACACGTGGTAAGTAACAACTGTAATTCTTCTTAAAGCTTCTCCAATGGAATGTATTTGAAGGAAAATATCTAAATTTACATAAGATGCACTTTCAATTCCCTAAAATCCTTCTCCAATCCAAACCTTTTAAAGTAATGTCTAGACTGCATGGCATAGTTTTGGGTAAAGAATGTCAAAGCCAATGTCTAGAAGTTGACATTCACATAGAGGATGTGAACACATCTTATATAATTGTTAAAACCAATTTTGATACGATAAATAGGTTCTAATATATTTCTATGGCACTCCTTTCCTAGTAATAGGAATATATCTTACGACAATTTGGAAGAGATAGGAAATCATGTTTTTTTTTTGATGGTATGGAACAGTGGTTTTGGGCTACATCCTTAACTCCTTATAAGGAGTTATTTCTGACAATTACGGGGTTCGAACCCCTACCTCCACAGTGGGAGGGAGCATACCAACCATCAGACCACTTGATGGTTGGCATAGGAAATCTGGTTAATATTAATATTAGGAAAATGTGATGGATAGTAATAGGAGACCTTAAAATGACTCTTGATCAATCTGAAAAATTAGGATGTCTACCTTTTAAACAATTCGACTGTGAGTACAATTATAGAATAATATTAGAAAGAGTAGGGTTGTATGATTTAGGATTTAGTGGTCATGCTTTCACTTGGAATAATCATAGGAAAGATTTAAAAAATATTCAAGAAAGACTCTACAGAGTTGTCCAAAATGCAAATTGGAATTTACAATTCCGTAACGCAAACCCCTCACATCGGGTAGTAGTGGGTTATGACCCCTGCCCTATCCTTCTTTCTTTAGATAAAACATTCTTTAGAGTAAGTTGGGTCTTCAAATACTATGATAATTGGAAAAAATAATCTTCATGCGTATAAACTATTAAAGATTCTTATAATAATTCTCTAGACCCTGATCCATCTATAACCTTAGTGAAAATGCGAGGGTACCAAAATACATCACCACTTTTTTTCTTAGAAAATATGTATGGACAAACTCAATACAACTCCGAGAGTTAAACTCAATCAAGGAATAATATCTTAGAGTTATATATCTCTCTCTCTTGCGATTAGAATGTTTAAAGAAACAAATCCGTGAACCTAATCACAAAGACATAACTTGGACGGTACCAAGGACCAATGTCCAAGAATCAATCAAGTCGTATCCAACAAACTAGGTTGGATGTATCTACTATGATTGATCAACGCACAACCTGTGATATTTCAATTATAAAGATAAACAATATAATTAATGCGGAAAAATAAATAACGAGGAAACCACAAATGCATAAAAACCCCGGGACCTAGTCCAGATTTAACACTAAACTGTATTAAGCCGCTACAGACACTAGTCTACTACCAATTAACTTCGGACTGGAATGTAGTTTAAAAGGTATCCCACCGATTAAGGTACAATCACGCTCCTTGCCCCTCTTGAATCCCAGCAGGACTCTGCCCAATTGATTCCCTTAGCTGACGTCACAACAATTAAGAGTTGTTTCAACTCAATGGAAGACTTTAAACCAAATCTTTCACTAGTGGAAAATGGGCTATCTGAGACATAATGAAACGACACAAACTAAATATCGCGATACCACTACATATGGAAAGTGTCGTTGACTAAGTAAAAAATGTCGTTGTGTAAAGACTTTTGTTGACTTAGACAACAATACTTTGTTACAGAGTTGTTGATTAAAGTCAAGATATTGTTGTTGCAGGACTTTCGTTGACTTCTACAACGACATTTGAGTAATATGGTTTCCCTGGTAGATATTCCACCTTTTATGGTTGGGTTTAACTTAAAAAATGAATTTACTAAAAGATAAACACGTGTAGCTCAAATATCTCTCCTCAACCCTATCTCTCTGTTATCTATTTCTCTATCTTTTCGCCGCTCTCCTCTCGTCTCTCTTTCTCCTTCTCCCACACCATTTCTACCCCCAAAGCAGAGAGAGGAAATAACCTCAGAGATTAGGATTTACCTTAATGTTTGATTCATGCTTCGCCATCTCACCATTTTCTCTATCACAAACTTCTTCAACTGATTACCAAAAATAAACCCTAAACTCACCCGAAATCAATAACTTAATCTCAGATCTGCAAACCCATAAAGAGTCGATATTATTTACTTACTATTTGATATTTAGGGGTTATTGAATTTTGGGTTTTTGATTTTCATTGTAAAAAATATATGAGTTTATTGTCAAGATCATCATCTTTGTTTTTTTGTTCTTCGTAGATTTTTTTACCTCTAAATCACTCTTTTTTATAATAGGAAAGAGTTACTAAATCATTCTGATTACCTTCTTCTACCAATTCGGAATCAAATACTTTGGTGAGACAATTTTCTTCTTTCGGTATCAGTTTCGTAAAGATCAATTTCAATTGGAAGTTTGATGAAATACAGAAAATGGTTAGAGAAATAAATTGATTTGTTGATTTTGATTCAGAATTTTGTTTTTTTTTCGGATAATTTCTTACTTAAATTGAGATTTATTTTTTCATGATTTTCATTGTTGTTATGTGAATCTGGAAAAAATCAGTGTTTGATGATCTGTGCGATAAAACAGATCGGTGAATCTGGTATGGACCTCGCAAGGCAATGGTAACCTCGTGATTTCTTATTTTGCTGAACATTTTCTCTGTGGTTGGCTTGTTCGCTGAATCTTTGAGAAATACCTCAGTGTGGATCCTGAAGTGGTTAAATGCACAAAGAAGTTGGGGGATTACCAATGGTACATGCTCTTCTTTTTACACTGTTCGACTTCCGAGTGACAGAACAGGGGTTTCGGCTTGCTGGATGAGTTGATAATCAACCCATTAGAAGGGTAAATCTCCTGATGTACATACGAAACCTTCTTTGGTTGTTTTATTGGTCTACATACAAAGCCTTCTTTTGTCACTAGTGTGTATTTAAGACCTTACTTTGAACTTCTTTTACTTGAACTATCTACTTTGAACTTCTTAACTGATTAGTACTATCTACTTTGAACTTCTTTTACTTGAATCTTTACCAGGTTTCATCTTTTATATATGCTACCATCAATTGGGTTTCTACATATGTATTTAAGACCTTTAAAATGGTATGAAAGATATTATTGTTAATGTTACAGATGTGATATTCTAAGTACTTATGTTTAATTATTACCTATTCAGATGTTTTACCTTGATGATTGGGCTTTACTGGAAAGAGAGCATTCTAGTTTTACAGCTAGGGCTATTGAAGCTTTAGAGTTTTGCACTCTGCGGCTTCCTGTTACTGGGGCGGCAAGGGTATATAAACCGTTTTTCATTTGTTACTTTTAACATTTATTGTTGGAATTGCTTGTAACCTTTGGTGAGATTTGCTGTTTCAGGTGGACAACAATTCGTTGAAAGATGTTTGTACAGTTCTTGATGTGATGTTGTCTATGGGGTTCATCTGTATGTTAATCCTAATATTCGTTGAAAGATGTTGTAAGATTAAGTGATCGGTAATGTTGGTGCTAGGGCATCTCGTCTTATGAATTGTTGGTTTGGGTGGAGCATACTTGGTGGTCAGTTTACCTCAAAAATGGGGGGCACGGTCAGTTGCCTAACCATCATTCTAAATTGCATTATATATACTACTAGCGTATTTTACTACAAGTGGAAGTTCTAATCTGCACTGCATGATATGGTGTTTACATGGTTCTTATAGGTGATGGATTGACAGCTAGCAAGATAATCAATCTGAATTTGAGGAGTTCCATAAAAGCAATGCTCATGCTATCCCGGGATTCACTTGACAGTTACTGTCCGTACGACAGGATTCTGGCCATCATACAAATCATTATATTTAAACTTGCATGTGGAGGTGGTAAGCATATGCTTAAATGTGTTAAATTGTGAATATGTGCAGAACATAATAGTAGAAATAAATTTATCAAAGAAATATATGTATCCGTTTTTGTTCTCGTTCATAGTTTTTTTATTTGAATATTGCCCTTTTTTTGCAGGTAAAGTGTGTGGAGTTTTTGTCCACTAGGACCCCTGCTTACAATCTTTCAGTTTTTCAAAATTAAAGAGATTACACATGACACTGTACTATAAAATAACAAGCAATTAAATTAGTCTAGCACATCCTGAAATGTAAATTTATTGCATTTGCAGGTATACTGAATTAAAAGCGTGCATCAGTTGGCTACCTGATAATGGATTTGGAGGAAATGTGATTACATGGCCGAGGCGCGTCTGCACAATTCTCCGGATAGGCTACAAACAAGTCAAATGGATGCCTACATGTCTCGAAAAGAAATTTTCAAGGAAGATGCAAGTATGGGAAAGAGTTAATAGGAGGGAAATTTGTTTTCAACCCTTTTTCACTCTTTATATTATAGCATTGCCATTTGTTCATTTTATCAGGGTTAACGTGTATAATTGTGGACCCGTTTTGCAGCTGCAGTAAATGATCACGGCCTTGAGGCCTGGGTACTAAGTAAATGATCATGGCCTTGAGGCCTGGGTACTAAATGTGGTTCCTATCATTGGGCCGAACACCTTGCCTGGTGTATATGACCTACGGGTTAATAGGAGTTCAACATGATTGGTAGATTTACATGTTTCATTTGGTTGGTCAGTTGTTTAATACTTGGAAAATGTTAAGAGAAACCTCTAAATTCTCTTCTCTCATTGCAGGTGCAAACCGTTCGACACTTACCCCAGAACATATGATTTATTGCAGAGGAGAAGCCACGGGATAGTGAGATTTCATTCTTGGCTAATGGAAATCAATGGAATTATATTGTTATGCGATAGCTGGACTAATTGACGTCGAAAACTGCTTGGAACCAGTAGCGTAGTGGATGTTGTAAGATTAAGTGATCAGTAGCATGTACCTATTTCTCTAATTTCAGAATAGTGAGTTTAAGTGTAACTTTTATCATGTGTGTTTAAGTGTAACTTCTATGTACCTCAAGTTTACTTTTATGATGTCTGATGTCGTTGGTTAACTCACGTTATTTTTACATATGTGCTCCTGCTGGAACTGGGTTTAGTTACAGTTCTGATGATCATGAACTCCTCTTGCATATGAGTTAGCAATAAAGCTTTATGACGGCGGCAAGTTTACTTATTTCTCATATGTCATTTCTACCTTCCGCTATGTGTTGCCTTATAACTAGTATCTAATTAAGTCATCCTGTAACTGCTCATTGTGTTTTCTATATAGATGGATGGTATCAATGAATCTGCACTAGATCGTCAATCCTGCTCTTTCTCAGGTAAAATTTGCAACTCAAAATTTGAGTATGACTATGATGAATCTTTGTTTCATGAAAATTTTCATTTATTTAGCTTTGTTTTACTCATTTCCTAGTGTAACTTCTCCTGAAGCAGACGACTGGAGTTGGTGACCTTCTAAAGGTTGATCCTAGAAAACCTTGTGAATATTTCAGTAGATGCATCAAAGACCCATCAACTTTTACTGTTGTGATTGTTGGATATCTGGATCTTGCTAGTGCACATCCTCTAATTTTACAATACTTTGTAATTTCTATCACTCTCACAAGATGCTTGGCCTTGAAACAGTTTTAACAGATCCATCTTGAGTTGGCTGTTGCTTTTCTCTGCAGGGTGGAATACCCAAACCCAATGAACCAGTATTACATTTCAACCGATATGTTTATAATAAGAAATAATGATTCCTCTATCAATGATTTTCTAGTGTTGTGCAGAATAAAGAAGTAACTGAAGTTATTCAGAAAGGTGTTGCTGCCGCCTATGACTGCAAGAACGTTGAAGGGTGCAAAATCATCAGTTACTGTGATTGTGAATTGTTGATTATGGTTGCTGCTGCGTTGATGTTACTTTGTACCAGACGGTTGGAAGTCGCTGCATTTAAGTACCATGGCTACTGCCTGTACCTACATTAGCAATTGGTAAAGGTGAATACCTTATCCTTGACCAGTAGAGTTTAAAGTTCTGCGAGTTCTGCGTCTTGTGACCAAGGAAGCTGGTGCCCAGGTCATAATCACTGAAATTGATTATAGAACCCTTGTAAATTGATTTAGTTTTTTTTTTTAGGACTTGTAGCACTTTTCTTTAGGACATGAATCCTTTTTGTATGATTTTGAACTAGATTTACAATTTAATGAATGTAATTGACATTTTATATGAAAGGAATATTTATTTGATTTCATCTGAATTTGAGTTTTAACTTAGTGTAATTTGAGTCTGAATCAGAATTATTTCAGCCTAGTCAGAATTGCTGAAACCAGTCAGCCAGATCTGAATTGTTTTTTTAGTTTAAAATAAATTAAATAAACGACGTAATCCAGGTGTCGTGCTTAGAGGCATCTAGGAAGCATCGTAATTCAGAGGCAACCTGAAAGTGTCGTTCCATAAAAAGACACTGAAAATACAGCACTTTCAGCGGCAACTCCAAAGTGTCTTATTTCTCTCTAATACAACATTGTTCAACTATCTTAAAATGGCTTTTTTCCACTAGTGTGTTTCCCACAGATTAAGCTTATATATGATTTCCTTTTACAATCAAATAGTTTGATCAAAGGTTTGGAAATCGATAGCAATAGACAAAGTCCAGCTAACCTTAAAATTCGGACTTATGCAATCCGAAGTGCAACCTAGATTATTATTCACCTCACAAGAATAATACCAGTGGAATCACAAAGTTTGAGACGAAGAGAACTTTGTGATTTATATCTATCTTATTCAAGTGATAAATCAACAATCGAACAATATCAGGATACAAGAGTTATCAAGGAAATATAACTGGACCCGGCTTCACGAATCCCTATTAAGACTTTGTAGTCGCTAAACCCTAAAAGGGTTAGAAATAGGACGACTCTAGATACAACTATGACACACTAAAAAGTAGTGTCGGGGTTCAAAGATCCCAGTTTCTTGAAGTTCCCCCTTTATAGACATTTAAAGCATAGGTTGCTTTAGGTTTAAGCTAAGATAGCTTTGGAACCATGCAAACAATATCCATCGTTAGATGAATCTTTGAATCTGATTCACATAAACAAGATATACACTCTGGTTAGGTAAAACCATAACCGAACCATGTACAAAGACTATGTTCAACATGGTTAGCCGAAACTAGCCGGTTTGAACTTAAAAGCTTAATATTCATTTTCATGAACACATAAGACATTAATTTTGAGTCACAAACATGTCTAGTGTTTTAGAGAATTAATCAAATGCTAATTATCTCGTAGAAATAATTCAAACGCACTTGAAAATATAATCGACATGGTTAGTAGGTGTACAAGGTATAAATACCATTGCCGTTTGTGAATCGGTTCAGTCATAGTACGCGTACCGGTTTATAAACATTTAACAAAACCGAGTTCTGGAGTTAACAGAACTTTTTAAGTTTGTGTACAGTTTGGAAACCTTAAGAATGCCGCCCACTCTGGAGTTCACAGAACTAAATCGGTTTGTGTACCGGTTTGGAAACACAGCCGAGTTGAGGAACACATAATTGTTTCAGTTTGCGTACCGGTTTGGAAACAAACCCGGTTCCATAACCACAGTTCAAAAATGGTTTGCATACAAGTATGCATACCGATCTGGTTCATGAGTTAAACATATTTTCATATGATATACATAAGAATATGCGTACCACTAGCTAATCTGTAAGTCGATTTATAGCTACTTCACTATGTGTAAAAGTACATGTAATACCGGTTCAGACATATAACATTTTCCCCAGTTTTTAAGACTGATACCACTGTCTTGTATCCGAATCTATAGTAGTTCTATATTTCTCTAAATCGATTCGAAACATTCCTGAATAACATCAATGACACTGTTTCAGGCTATTTTCGAATGATAAACTTGAATCATGATTTTGATTCCAAACAATAAATTATCCTGAACCGAAATTCATCAAGTGTGAAGTTCATTAAGCTTAGTCATTATATTTCGAGAACTAATTATCAAGAAAAACTTGACTCAAAATTATTGTCTATGCATATTAGTTTAATTAGTTATGCAACATCATCTCAAATGATAGATAAGTGAATATAACTTGAGATATATGTGGTCCAATCTTCACTTACCTTTTGTTGATGAAGTTCTCCAAAAGCTTTGGTTGATCTTCGCCTTCAAACGGTAGAACGCAATGATGACTGCAGTGATCCACTATTTCTCAACTACATTTCTATTCTAGTCCGAGACTTAACTAATTGTAGACTAGAAATCAAGATATATTTTTGACAACTAAATTTGACAACAAGTTTGAGATAGAAACACTTGTGAGTTCGATCGAGCAATGCTCTAACACTTAGTCAGTAACTTAAAATCTTTAGGAATAAATCTTCTTGACTGGAAAAAGAGAAACTTTTTTTGGACTCCCGGCTAGGAAAATTTAAACAAAAACTCAAGGAATTAGAAAGACTTAAATCTAATACACCAACTGACTATGTGGTAAGAGTCTTACAAGAAAAGATATCCTTATTAGAAAATCTCTACGATTCTCAGGAAGCTATAGACAAACAACAATCCAGAGATAACACAATATAACTAGGATAAAAAAGAAACCAAATACTTTCATATAGTTACTCTTAAAAGAAGAATGCAATAACATAGGATGTTTTAAAAACGACCAAAACGTAGTGGCACATAATAGAGCTGAGATAAGCGAAATAATATCTAACTACTTTCAAACTTGGTTTACTGCATATCCAATAGACTAATCTCTTCAAGAAAACCTTTTTTGTTAACATTCCTTTTTGTGTATCATAAGTGTATAATCTTAATATTTGTGTTATTCCTTCCACGGAAGAAATCTTCATGGTTCTAAAAAAATACGAAAACCGAAAAATTCCATGGTCCAGATGGATTTTCTTCTAGCTTTTTTAAAAGTAATTTTAAAACAGTAGTCTCTCAAGTCACCTTTGCAATTCAATTTTTTTCAAAACTAAAGGGATGCACCCAGAAATCAATAAAACACATCTTGTTCTTATCCCTAAAGTTAAACATCCTAAAGACCCAAGTCAATTTAGACCCATAGATCTATGCAACACCATTTAGAAGATAGTTGCAAAAATTTTAGTTAATAGAGTAAAACCATTGCAATAAAAAATTATTTCTCCATTCCAATCACTTTTCTATCATCTAGAAAAATCTCCAACAATATCATGTTGCCTATGAATTTTTTTTAAGAAGAAATTAAAAAGCTAAACAAGTGGTATGGGGATTAAGATAGACATGTCAAAGAAGTTTGATAGGGTTAGTTGGGATTTTATGATTAGAGCTCTCAAATCCTTTGGTTTTAACTCTGAAGTTTGTTCTCTTACGGAACAATGCATTTTAACAACATCAATCTCTGTCATGCTTAATGGAATTCCTGGTGATTTTTTTCAACCTTTTAAGGGTCTTAGGGAGATCCCCTGTCTCCATACATATTCATAATCTGTATGGAAATTTTCTCAAGTCTGCTTCTTTCCCAGGAAAACAAAAAAACTCTCCGTGGAGTTAAAATTACACCAAAAAGTGAGCTTATTCTTTGCTGACGATTGCCTTCCCTTTGTTAAAGAAGATTTAATTTAGTGTAGAAACCTCCTAAATACCATTGAACTATTTAGTAAAGCTTCAGGAAAATTAATAAATTTTGATAATTCAGGAGTTTTTTATTCAACAAAAAAGTTCAACCTAAACATTAAAGAATGATGTCAAAACTTTTAAGGATTAAACATATAAATCTAAAAGATTATTATTCCTTTAAGAGCTAAACCGCCAAATTATGCTGATGGATTTGGAAATGTATTTGTAAAGGATTGGAATTAGTTGAACAAAATAGTGTTTGGGAAATGGGAGATAGTTTAAGTATAAAAATTTGGGACGAAACCTTGGTACCTAGCTTAGGTAGTAAAATTTCAGAGCATCGCAATTCTGCTAATAACTCTCTAACAATTGTGGCTGATGTCATTCATCTAGTCATAAAAAAATGAATATCTCTCTTATCAATTCCACTTTTTTTTTTGTTGGATATGTAGCTAATTTGATTACTAGGATCCACATTTTCCTAGGCATTTCTAACCATCATAAGAAAGATAACCTTAGATGAACCCTCACAAACTCGGGAGAATTTTCAGTAAAATCAATGTATAATAAACTAAACGAGTCTATTTTTTCTTCTTCTGGTATCTTATTAAGCGAGTCTTTCAAGAAATCCATATGGAAGCTAAAAGTATCTCAAAGAATTTGACTTTTCTTATTGAAATGTCTTCAGAATTCCCTCTCAACTAATTCTAAGTTATATGGGAAAATCCCCAATATTATCTCTTATTATTCTTTCTGCAGAGAGAAGAAACAATTTATCATCTTTTCTTACACAGACCTTATGCTAAAGCAGTCTTGGAACTAGGTCTTAGACCTGTTCAAATTCTAATCCGAACCTCTGCTAAATTGTCAGATATCTGTAAAGAATGGATGGGTCACGCTAGAAATGAAATTTATATAGAACTGGCCACAACTAAAATGTGGTTTATTTGAAAAGAAAGATGAAACAAAGTTTTCCAGAAAAAAGGAAAGAAAAAACACCTCTTCAAATGTCATTAGAAATCTAGAGACATGTTCTACTCTGGACAAGAAAGAATTTCCCCAAAACATCAAAAGATAGCAGAATCAAGAAACAGAATGTTGTGTGGACAGCTCTTGAGAAACACTATTCCAAAATTAATGTAGAAGCCACATGGGATTCAATAACTATTTCTTTTACTTTTGCTCTAATACTTAGAGTTATGCAGGTGATTTCGTCAGATGAAAGGCAGGACCATCCACAAGTACAGATCCACAAGAAGCCGAAGTTGTAATCCTATTTCAAGCGGCTTCATGGGAAGTAAAAAAAAAATTGGAGAAATTTCAACATTGAAGGTGACTGCGAAAGTTTAAAACGGTTTCTAATTAGGAAGCAATCTATGATCTCTTGGCGCAACAAAACACTATTGGAAGCAAAAGATAATTTAGACAAATCTTGATCTATTTTTTTTGGTTTTCAGTTCATTCATAGAACAGGAAATGAAGTAGCCGATACACTTTGAAAAAAATAGAAATCTTTTAGATATAATTTTGATTTGGAAGGTGCATTCCCATATGTATTTTGCAACAAATTTCAATATATAAATCTAATATTTATTTATTTTGAAAGATAAATCTAATATTAGGAAAGGGATAACACCTTACTCCATATTAGTTGGCTCTACTAATGGTATACCAAAATGCTTTAATAACTCTCTACTCTCTAGTTGTACCTTTCTATATCACAAGCACAGTCTATCCTCAAACAGAGTATTCGATGCTAGCATTTTGATCTTGGCTCTTTATTACTGAAAAAGGGACATCACTAGTTTAGGTACTACTATACACTTTTAAAATAAATAAATAAACAATCAAAGGCCTTGAAAAAGGCTAACGATCCACCTCAACAACTGGCAGGAGTCGAATCGGAGGTCTAGACCAAACATAGAAGAAGAGTTAACTTTAGCCTAGTAGGCCATACCAAAGTATGATATACATCATTAAAAATACGAGGTTGAAAAGTAAATTTGCAATATACAAGATTACAAAAGGAAATGTCTTTAAAGAGAGCATCCATTCATCGATCACATCAAAGTTTCCAGCTGAAAATTATTCACTCAACTCTCAAGCATCACTTTCGATGATTATATGAGTAAGGTTAAGTCCCACATTATTCTTCAAAACACCTTAAAAAACACGAGTCTTTGCTTCAGAAGGAGAAGTGACTTCAAAAACCATCTTTGCGCAATGGCATTACTTTTATAGTTTCTCATCACATATGCTGCACCAATAGTCAAAGAGACATCATTAAAGGCACTATTAGTATTGCATTTAGTCCATTTATAGGGAGGGGGCATCCGTTTATCATTACGTACTAACGAGCGATGGGTAATTTTATGGACACTATCATGGCATTGCTAGCTCTACCAATAATTGCAACACAAGTTCCATTCTTATCGTTAAACAACAAGTTATTCATACTACTATATATAAAAAAAATAACAATAAACAAACATTTAGAATCCCCAAGAAAGCAGAAAACATGACCAACAATCCAAAATGACAACCAGTCCAATATAGATTTATCACAGAAAGCAAAGACTCATAGGTATTCTAGATTGTAGAACCACCATGCCAGGATTGGCATTTCTAGCTGTCTTCCAAAGAAATAACTAAATACAACGAGGAATTCTAAGTTTCCAAATGCACTTCTAAAGTTTTGTATTTGGGGAAGATCGAAGAGCTCTGGGATCCATACACGAAGATTTAGAACTAAATTTTGTATTCTTTGAAAGTACCCAAGTCCTCCTCTCAGGAGTGCACACATAACTTAATAATCTTCTTAATAAAAGCATTGTCGAAGTGGGCATCAATCTACTTATGTTCCAAGATCTAATATCATGATTGATAAAATAAGAAACTTCCAGGAATAGATTTTGAAAAACCTGGAAATTGGGTTTGGAAGAATCAAGAAAAGGATCCATTTGTCAATAAATTACCCATCTCCCACGGCCCGTACCCACTTGTAGGTTGACTCGATTTTTATTTGAACTTGTAGTTTAATTTATTAAAATTGAACTTATGCTAACCACTTTTTCTTTTTCTTTTCTTACACAAGGTTAAACATATTGTACTTGTTAAGTTGCCAACTAACTAGTAAGATTTATTATCTATCAGCAAGATGGCCAAGTAGCATGACACTCATTCCGTAGACTGGAGATTGAAGATTCAATTTTTATTATTCTTTTTTTCTTATATATACTGATGACCGCTTTTACAAGAACTACTTTAACCCGGTCACATAAGAAAAAGAAGGTTCATGATCTTAATCTGCCCTCGAGATAAGTTGGGGGATAATATTAATACCAAATTCGTTATCGATCAGAAATAAATACATGCATAAATTGATTATACATTCATATCCGAGTGTAGATCATCTCTATCTACGCAAATTGTGTACCGCAGCTAGGATATATATAAACATGAAATTTAGGAGGGTAAGGGAAGTTTGACTGTCCCTCAACTTCACTTACTATTTTTCACTTGTAGTTTTCTCTATCAAAATAATCTAGAAGGATTAATAGTATGTTAAGTAAGTTATTCTTATCACTTTGGTCAAATTTGTGCTAGTTAACCTAAAAACCTTACTTTCAAATTTTATTTGATATCCTAAGTACATCATATGAATATAGTTTATTAATATAAGTACACTTTGACAATTTCTGCCGTGGTGGCCACAACAATAATGTTGGACCTAAATAAAAGAACGCATGCTTCCAAAAAAAAAAAAAAAAAAGAACCAAAATGGACCACAAATTTAGCTTGCTCAAGATAGTAACGGGTCTCTTACATCAAATCTTATACTTCTTTCGCCAAATCCAAGCTCTTAAAAGACTTTCTCAACTAGGAGACAACTTTAACGGTATTTTATAAATATGAGTTCTAGAGTTTCATGACATTCACAATTTATATCAAACCTCGCTCCCAAAAAGATTTTACGATTTTTTTTTCTCCGGTGAGCGTTGAAAAAATACACATTGTTAGACTTCTATTAATTAAAATTTGATTACTGAGTAATATCGTTAGAATAATATTCTTAAGTTATTGAAGTTTTATACTAATGTGCACACAAAATATCATAATTTGAAGTGTTTGTTCCTTTTCTTCTGATCAGATGAAATTGCTTATTTTTCAGAGAAATTGGGTTAATTGTCCAAATATTTTTAAAACATGGTTCTAATGGACGAGTAAAAATTAGTATGGGTGAAATGGACACCAAAAAAATAGCAAGAATGAATCTGGATTCATCCAGGCTTAAACTTAAAAAATAGCGAGGGTGAAACTGGATGCATCCTGATGTAAATTAAAAATAAGAAAAAGTATTTGAAAATGGGTAGGATGAAACTGTTTACATCCTGACTATTTTTACATTCTCGTCCGTGTAAACAGTGTCAAATTTTACATGTCTTTTTCACCTAGGAATTGTCGTTTTTGGGTTAATTGACCAATTTTTTGTATTTTTCAACACTAGAATTATGACCTTGACTCTTCTTCAGTGAAGAAAAAGAGGTAATGACCATCCAAACTCTTGTGAGTATAAAACATTACAGGCTCTCATGCATACATTATATCGTACTCTGAACCTTGGGAGTGCTCGTTTTCTACGTTTCCTATACAAGCAACATTCACAGCACACACTCAAACTTAACTGTCGATTGACTCGACGACACCAGCATTTTGAGTTGACCTTGACTCTCATCAAAACTCTTTACCCACTTAAACCTCTGTACTCCTCTGTAGTACAATCAATATTCCCCTAGCACACCACCAATGTGCTTTATTTTTAAATTTTCACTCTCAAGAACCAATTATAAGACAGCAATTGATAATTAGAGGAGTGGTACCTATCAATGCTATCATCAAACGTCACCCTTACAACGTCATGAAATGCAAGGTGGCAACAAACTATTAGTCCAAGTGTCCTCAATGAACCTTCCTGACAAACCCAGCCCATTGGGGTTTGAATGGTTTCCAAGAAACCACCATGAACACTTGAAGGTATTATAATAGCAAAATAAAATAAAATCAAATGACCACTTCAAGGAAACTACACTCTTACTTTACCAACAATAAAAACCAATAGAGGTCTTGTTTCTCTACTTCTCCTTCTCCTTCTCCTTCAAATTTTACTCACTACTATCTTGAAGAAGTTAGTTTTACTTCTCAAAATCACAACTATGTCTATTGATCAATTTAGTTTCCTACAAAGAGATAACTTCATGGAAGAAAATCATAGTAAAGTTCATGATTCTAACCCTAACTACACTACTTATCTTATGAATAACAATTTAGATTTATCGGATTTTGAAGTTTCCGATTATTTATTACTCGAACATGGGTTGCAAGATGAGTCTACGTCGACCCTAACCGGAAGCAATTCGTTGCCTAGTCCCATTTTGCCAAGTTTGATTGATGATCCGTTTGTAAGCAATGGAAGTACACCAACAAGTAGTAACATGCAAGTACTAACAATCATAAGATTATTTAGTTTCATTAGTTTTAAAACAAAGTTTAGCAAACTTAGTTGTATACTACTAATTGATGCTTTGTTTTTTTGCTTAATTATTTAGGAAATGCAAAGGTGTGGCAAAGAAAAACAAGGCGGATGGACGGCATAGGATCGCGTTTCGAATGAAATCAGAGGTGGAGATCTTGGATGATGGATTCAAATGGAGGAAGTACGGGAAAAAGGCGGTAAAGGATAGTCCTAATCCAAGGTAAATGTCTAGCCATACATTCAATTAACACATAATTAAAACTATAGTTATTGATATAGTTGATTAGCATATGTAATTAATTTATCCAAACTAAGAATCTAGTTAGTGGCTTTTGGAGACTAGTAATGGCTGCTTTGATATTTGGTTATAAAGTAAGATTATCTGTTGATGATGATAAATTTCTGTCTCCTATCAATATTGGTTTTTTGTCCTTAGAGTAGCTATCAAATTATTAATGCACAAACATTCTTAACTCTAGCTAAATCCAATAGATGAGTTTGATTTTTTAGTGGTTGTACAGTTATGGCCAAACAAATTCCCCAATGTCCTTGCACATCAACACCAATTTCTTTAGGTGCCCAAACGAAAAATAATTAAAAGCTATTTTTTTTTTCTCATTTTTTGTATTTCAACAAAAGATTTGAACATGTAAACCTTACTATCTTGAATTAACCTTACTGTTTTAGTCTAGCTAAATGATTTGATTACTAATAGTCTCTAATGTATTTTGTGGATATTAATAATGAGTTGATTGCTTCCATTGCAGGAACTACTACCGTTGTTCAACTGTAGGCTGCAAAGTGAAAAAGAGAGTAGAAAGAGATGGAGAAGATTCGAGTTATGTGATAACAACTTATGAAAATGTTCACAACCATGAAAGTCCTTCTGTTGTTTACTACAATGAAATTCCGTTAATGGTTCCTAATGGCTGGACTCTCCATCAACAATCATCTAATGCTTCCTCTTCATCATCCTTTCCGTAGTTAAGCCGTCTTTACTTTCAGGGGGAGAGATACTGCAACATACCTTTTATACACTGTTTGGGACGCGATGACACTGAATTTGGTCAAGGGCCGATTTGCATTACCAAATTCTCAGTGTCATCATTCCCTGGTTCGGGGGTGACTTTCATGAAGCATGATGACACAATGAGGAGAATATCAAGTCGCAAGTCCTACTAAAGTGTGGCGCACAATGGATAGCCGCCCTCTTTAGCTTTATAAATTATTAAATTAAATTTTATTCAAATTGAAAAAGTGAAAGTATATAGTTGTTGTTGTGTACGCTGATAGCCTAATATTTATAGTTTGGAGTCTGATTAAAGTTATTTGTTTGGCTACTATATGCTTCCAGACTTCAATGTTGAATTCCGAGAAGTTGTAATATTGTTCGTGTTTGCTGTTATCACGCATTTGAGAGCATAACTACGTAATGAGCATACATTTCTAAACTACCAAATTTTACATCTATTCATATGCTTTATGTGTGTTTATGTGAAAATGTAAAACACAACTTTTAGGTGGTAAGAAAATACCCCTCATGACTTTGTTTTCCAGTTTGAACTTATTGGACGGAAAAGTGAAGGTTCACTGTGCACTTGCATGATAGCACTATTATTTTCTCTTTATAATGGTCGTTATTGATTTTTAGCCTGAAAAGAGTATGTTAACCAAGAGTAAATAATGTCTTTTTTCTTCTAGATGGGTTATTTATTCTTAGACGTTAGACGGTTTTCTTATAGTTGAGGGCTAGGATTTATAGTATCTTTATTTAGGATTCTTAGCCAAGAAACCCCAGGATTCTTAGCCAAGAAATCCTAGTAATATAAATAGGCTTATAAAACTCTTTTGTAGGCAGTCTACTATTATTTTATTATTGAATTTATTTCAGTTGAGTTTCTGCTAAGTACGGGTACGCATACTTACCCGGTCTCCATCAACCATTTAGTACACACACAAGTATGCATACATTTGGTTCCCAGTTTTTAACTTATACACTAATGCACAAACACATTATATGCTTATATCCAAAGATGGTTACATGTTCTAAACTCTTTATTTCAATCATTGAAATATTCTTAGAGGATGTTAAATAGAGGTTATTCACACACTATTTTTCATCAAAGCAATTTTCAAGATATTGAAATAATCAACATGACTTTCGTCACTTGTAAGGATGAACTTGGCCAAAGCGAAAGCTTACCAACACATATTTCGAGAAATAGATAAGCGAGATAAACTCTGCTAAAAATAGCAAATGTGTATAATCGAAGTCTATATAGCAATACGACTTTTGTCTCAAGATAGGAGATAGAGTAGATAGACTTTTGAGTGATAGATAAGTTCAAGTCTCCACATACCTTTTTGTTTATGAATATCCACCAGTTCCTTGAGTAGTTCTTCGTCTTTGCATGATGAACGTCGTGGAGTCTAGAGATCAACTACACTTTCTATCCTAGTCCGAGACTTAGCTATAAGTAGACTAGAAATCAAGACTTATAGTTTTGGCAACTAAACTTGATAACAAGCTTGAGATTGCAACGCTTGCGAGTTCGACCAAGCAATGCTCTAACAATCTCCCCCTTTGTCAATTTTAGTGACAAAACTATCAATACATATGGAATACAAAATAAATAAACTTTGCAGCTTCTCTTCTACACGCACGATCTCCTTGGTTCTTCAACATTTCTCGAAATCTTCGTCACTTCCAAGTACTCCAATGATTCCAAAGGTTGTAAGTTCAGTATCATCGTTGTTGAAAATCCGTAGCCATAACAATGAGAAAACAAAAGCTCTCAAGAAATCCGTTGTTCTTATATGAATTTGATAGACGGATTTTTAACAACGATGATTGTGTTATGAAAACCGTGGCCATAATATGAATTTGATAAACATGGTTCAATGAATTCCGTTCAAAGAGGTTATGGTGGACAGATTGTTGTTCACCGCAGCAAAACTTGATTGTGTTGTTTAGTGCATCTTGTCTCATGTGCCTGATTAAAAGAGACAAGATTTTGCACACCTCAGGCTTTAAGAAAAGAAAACGCTTAAGTTGTTTTTGTCTTTATTTTGTTTTTCCTCTAAGAGCATTGTAAAGTCTGGAATTCATGTTGCTTTTCATATCTATTTGATATTGGAAAGGACTTCCCTGGTTAATCAATAAAAAGAGGGTTAAAATAGACAATTCTGCCTTTTATAGGGTTGTGAGTTGTGTGTACACGAACATGTATGTTTAAAGGTTTCGTAACCCTACATATCTTTTTTCCTTCCCTAAAACTCTTTTTATCTTAAGACTGCTTGTTGAGACTTGATAAGCACGTAAGTGTGACGCATTTTCACCCATAACTACATTATCTAGGACTCATTTTATTTCTAATAAAGTTGTTTTAAGTCTTTTCTAGGGAATAAGCTCTTGCGGCAAAATTGGCTCGAAAAGTGGTGTTTTACACCCCAGGATAAAGTACTAAAGGCATCCCAGAAATGCACCGGAAGCACCCCAAAAATGTGTCGGAGGAACCCCGGAAAAATTACTATCTACGCCCAAAAATTACTATTTGCACCCCATAAGACAAGTGCTAAAGGGACACCCGTGCAGGATTAGGGGGAGGACATCTTCTTCTCAAATTCAAAAAATAATTTTTTGCGGGAAAACCATTTCTTCTCTGGCAGAATTTCGATCGGATGTTTGGACGTGATTTAGTGAGATTCAATCCCTGAAACTTAGTGGGTAGACGTGATATGACTATAGAAAGCTGGTATGGGTGTTCGTTTGGATCAGAATTGGATGAATCATGTCACGGAGCAAAACAGGGCAGCACGTGCATGAGAGAAATATTTCACAGGATTGCATGAGTTTTGGAGAATTTGAATGTGTTCTGAATGTGTATGATGACTAGAGCAACAGTTTGGAGTGTAAATAAGTTATATTTGGAGATTAATCCAGCTGCAAACGCGTGGAGAAGCTAAAACAGAAAATTATTGCCGTGAGAATAAAAATAATAAAGAAAAGATTTTTTGAAGTTATGGAGGAGATTCGATGCATCTTTCGGGTATAAATAGATTACCTAGGTCATATAGAAGGGGTGTGGAGAGTTTGGGGAGCTGGGGAGAGCTCAGGAGCGAGAAATCACGAGTTGCAGAAACTCGGGTTCTGCTGCTGCTGCTGCTGATGAACATCAAGAACACGAAGAACAACACCTGCTGAAGACAGTCGCTGAAAACTGTTGAAAATTTACGGCAGTGGGTAGCACTTTCCAGCGACTTCGGAATAATGACTACAACACTTTTATTATATCGTTCATTTTGGGACGCTTTTCATGCGTCACAAAATCCTGTTTTTCACTATTTTCACCATTGTAAACACTTTTTGAGCAAATAAAAAATATTTTGAGAGTGTCTATAATATGAGGAGCTAAATCCCAACACTGGGACGACGGAGGAGGCCGAACTTCATACATGGGTAAATTTATTTTATTTTATTTTATGACTTTTGCACTAATATTAATTGAAATATGATTTGATTTAATTGGTTGTCATTTAATTTGATGATGTATGCTTAGCTTAGGTGTTTTGATACATCATGCTTAGGATTTACAATCAATGTTTCGAGAATCTATCTTGGCAAAAATAGAGTCCATGTTTATATTTCTTGAGCTAAAATTGTTGAGTAAATAAGTGAACCTTATGTTATGAAGATTGGCTAAATCCTTAGTCCCAGTACCTCTCGCCCATTGTTTAATATTTTTGTATATATTTTTATTAAATTTAAAAACTCAAATCTTCACAAGTCTTAGAGTTCGAATCCTATTTACCACTACTACAACAAAGTTGAAAACACATCAATTTTTGGCGCCGTTGCCGAGGATTTGTTTTTAGATTTAGAGTTTTTAGATTTTTATTCTTTTGTTCTTTTTTACGTTTCTTGGGTATTTGTCTTTTTGTTGCAGGTTTTGAATCAAAAAGGAATTGGAGACGAAAGACCTGGGGGATTAAAAGCTAGACAAAGCGAAAAGAATGGAAAAAAGACGAAGACATTTTATTTTTTATTTTTATTTTTAATTAGATTTTATTTTTATTTTTAGATTTCATTTTTAGAAATTGTAAATAGGACTTTTTTTTGTAAATTTTTATTTTTGAACCTTTTTTTTATTATTTTTTTTATTTTTGGGACATTGGACTTTAGACTTTTTTATTTTTTTTTTTTTTTTTTAAACCCTACGGAAAGGTTATTAAATACAAAACTGTTTGCAAGGAAGGACGACGATTACGATATCGTCTCGGCCCCTCGGGTTCGTACACTGACACAGGAATCAGTGGCCCGAGTCGACTACAACCGTTTCATCTCCCGTCTGGTACGGGAGGTAAGCTTCTAAACACTCGTGAATCCCCTGTCAGCGGGTTTACTGTCTTCCTTAAGGTGCATATATGTTGAGGTTTTGAATACGGACTTTAATTTCCTAGTAAAGGGCAAGGCCAGGCCATACAAGATAAGGGTTCGGATTTCATCACCGTTCTCTTCTTGCCCGGCTTAGGAACACATAACCTACGCGAACCCAAGCTTAAAATAATGATTAGAACGGGACCGATAGGGTAACGAGCTTGTAGGAAAGTCATTCAAAGGGAAGTATTGGGTATCTTATTAGCTTAACTCAAAAGTTCAGGAAGATTACTGTGAGTCGACTAGAGCCGCCCTAATGGGAAACGTTTCCAAAGAGGTGGGGGTATCAAAGCTCCTCTGAGCTTCCCCTACTTCTCTTCGACTCACTTTATTCGGATCGATCTAGAGAGGTTTGCTAAAACGATACCTAGTTGCCTTTTGGAGGAATAGAAGCTGGTCTAGAAACAATCTAAGGGAGACATCATGCTTGTTGTTTGCTAGATTTTATAGGTTTGATTTGGTCGAGTCAGCCTTGCTTGTGATTGTGTAGAATTCCCTTGCAATTAAGAATGTCGAACTGGTATGATAGAAGCCAATACAATGAGTATCGACCAGAATTTGATTATGGACATCATCATTTTTATGACCATGGTGGGAATAGTAGTTGGGAACGCCAATCTTTTAAAGGTTATGGTTCATCCCATGGTGAGCCCAAGTACTATCCACACACGAATTGGTCTTACGAGAATAATTCTGATAATTCCTCTTTACTAGAGTCGACACGTAAGTTAGCTGAGACAGCACGTAAGTTTGCAGAAATGAATAACTTAGTTATGGACGAAAAGAATGCAACGAGTGAACTTTCTTTACCTTCTTTCCTAGATTATGTCAGGAAATCATGTGAGTCGACCTAGAAGCTTTTGTTAGAGACCCAAAAAAGAACTTCTCTAAAAGATCTAATTTTTCAAAATAGTGTTTCCAATTTTACCCTTGATATCAATGGTGAATATTTGCCTAATTTAGAGGACGAGGTTAGAATAAAAGACACTAATTATTTAGATAAGGTTCAATCATCTTTGTACTATTATGATGATGAGGATAGTAATAATGAAGAATCTGAAATATGTAGGCATAGTGATCAGGAAACTATTAATCCAATTGAGCTTTGTAATGATGATATTATTTCTAGTTCAAATCCAAATAATTTTTTATGATTATTCACCTATTAAAAAGGACGAGGATTTGATTAGGGATACCACCGTTTTAGACGATGTAGCTTTTCCTTTTGATTACGAAGCCGATAGTGGTTTAGAGGAACGGGTTTATTATGAAAATGCTGTTTTAGAGTCTAGCGACTTAGAAACAATAGTATTAGACGAAGAAGATAGACCCGTAGAGATGAGTAAAGATGCACTACCTGATAATAACTTAAAAGAATCAATTGACCATTTCCAAGAATCTGATGATCTAGAAATTAGGGAGATTGTGACTAGTCTATCTAGAGACACTGAAAACTCTAAGTTTGGGGGTGATTATCACTTTCCTAGTGCCTTACCTTTAACTCTCAGAAAGTCCCCTCACTTAGGACTTGATATATGTGCCTCAACCATTTTACAAGATTACCTTCATACTAGTTTTCCCGAACCTAATGATGTCCAGGAAGAAGTTCAGTCGTTAGAAACATATCCTCTGGTTGACGTGGTTTGCCCAGGTTATGATACCCAGATTGATTTTGTTTTCCCACCAAACAGTTTTACTCCAAATGTGGGAACGTATAGATTTCAAATGTGTCACTTATTAAGTTCTGAGACTAAGCCTAAGTACTTTAGGTTAATAGAATCGACACATTTACTTAAGAATTACCACTTCTCTCACTGTGGTCAACTGTGTAAGTCAAACCTGATTGACTTAGAGGATCCTCAATTATTTAGGTTATTATTTTGTGATTCTAAATTCTTATTTGAGTTTTTACAGACTCTAGGACCTAATGATTCGGATCCTACCTATGAGGAAATGCAGCCAATGAAAATAATTTATCTAGACCCTTTCATAGAACCTGAACCTGAACCACAGTTAGCGATAGTTATCAGGACACTAGGTAAGGGCATGCGTTACTTGTTCACTTTCTTGGTTTATTGCAGTTTCCTTTGGTCAGCTTTATTTGGTTTTGAAGACCCCCAGTTATTCCGACTGTTACTTTATGATTCGAGTGACTAATCCTTTCCTAGTCTGGCTGAAGATTTTAAACTTAGCACTTTTTGGTAGGTAACCCATGCTTATGCGTCGACTACGGTAATATCCTTCCACACTTCATTTAAGTAGTAACAGTTTCTCCTTGTTCATGTTTTTAATTTCATCTTTATAACATTGGGGACAATGTTAGATTTAAGTGTGGGGGAGTGATTAACTTTTTGTTTATTTTTGTAGGAGTTTCCTTATCATATTATGACCAGCTGTTGAGCGGGTCTACCTTAGGAATTTACTTTTATAATCAACTGTTGAGCGGGTCATCAAAATAAATAAATTGATATGACCAGCTGTGGAGCGGGTCTATTATTTTTGTTTTCTTATGACCAACTGTTGAGCGGGTCTTTCTCTATGTTACACAAATGACCAGCTGTTGAGCGGGTCTCTTTTGGTGTTACGCAAATGACCAGCTATTGAGCGGGTCTTGAGGTTTTGCTCGAGGACTAGCAAAATGTAAGTGTGGGGGAAATTGATGTGTTTTCAACTTTGTTGTAGTAGTGGTAAATAGGATTCGAACTCTAAGACTTGTGAAGATTCGAGTTTTTAAATTTAATAAAAATATATACAAAAATATTAAACAATGTGCGAGAGGTACTAGGACTAAGGATTTAGCCAATTTTCATAACATAAGGTTCACTTATTTATTCTCAACGATTTTAGCTCAAGAAATATAAACATGGACTCTATTTTTGCCAAGGTAGATTCTCAAAACATTGATTGTAAATCCTAAGCATGATGTATCAAAACACCTAAGCTAAGCATACATCATCAAATTAAATGACAACCAATTAAATCAAACCATATTTCAATTAATATTAGTGCAAAAGTCATAAAAAAGAATAAAATAAATTTACCCATGTATGAAGTTCGGCCTCCTCCGTCGTCCCAATGTTGGGGTTTAGCTCCTCATATTATAGACACTCTCAAAATATTTTTTATTTGCTCAAAAAGTGTTTACAATGGTGAAAATAGTGAAAAACAGGATTTTGTGACGCATGAAAAGCGTCACAAAATGAACGATATAATAAAAGTGTTGTAGTCACTATTCCGAAGTCGCTGGAAAGTGCTACCCACTGCCGTAAATTTTCGACAGTTTTCAGCGACTGTCTTCAGCAGGTATTGTTCTTTGTGTTCTTGATGTTCATCATCATCAGCAGCAGCAGAACCCGAGTTTCTGCAACTCGTGATTTCTCGCTCCTGAGCTCTCCTCAGCTCCCCAAACTCTCCACACCCCTTCTATATGACCTGGGTAATCTATTTATACCCGAAAGATGCATCGAATCTCCTCCATAACTTCAAAAAATCTTCTCTTTATTATTTTTATTCTCACGGCAATAATTTCCTGTTTTAGCTTCTCCACGCGTTTGAAGCTGGATTAATCTCCAAATATAACTTATTTACACTCCAAACTGTTGCTCTAGTCATCGTACACATTCAGAACACGTTCAAATTCTCCAAAACTCAAGCAATCCCGTGAAATATTTCTCTCATGCATGTGTTGCCCTGTTTTGCTCCATGACACGATTCAGCCAATTCTGATCCAAACGAACACCCATACCAACTTTCTATAGTCATATCACGTCTACCCACTAAGTTTTAGGGATTAAATCTCACTAAATCACGTCCAAACATCCGATCGAAATTCTGCCAGAGAAGAAATGGTTTTCCCGCCAAAAATTATTTTTTGAATTTGAGAAGATGATGTCCTCCCCCTAATCCTGCACAGGTGTCCCTTTAGCACTTGTCTTATGGGGTGCAAATAGTAATTTTTGGGCGTAGATAGTAATTTTTCCGGGGTTCCTCCGACACATTTTTGGGGTGCTTCCGGTGCATTTCTGGGGTTCCTTTAGTACTTTATCCTGGTGTGTAAAACACCACTTTTCGAGCCAATTTTGCCGCAAGAGCTTATTCCCTAGAAAAGACTTAAAACAACTTTATTAGAAATAAAATGAGTACTAGATAATGTAGTTATGGGTGAAAATGCGTCACACTTACGTGCTTATCAAGACTCAAGTTGTGATTTCCTCTCACAAACCCGTACGGATATGGATACTCCGAGCATCATGTCTTCTGATGGAAAAGATGTTAATATGATTGTTAAGCCATCAATCACGAAAGAAAAAGAAAGATCTCCATTACCTCCAACTTTGAAAAGAAAAAGAAGGAATGTGAGGAAGCCAAGAGTTGTTCCTTCAAATTCTCAGAAGTTTTCTGATGTTCTTGAAGAGTTGAAGGAGACAAGAAAGGATATTCAACAAATAAAGGCTTGTGTTATGAGAACTCTCGAAATTCAGAAGGCCCTGGTTCGACATCTTCAGCCTAGAAGGTTTGTTGGAATTGACTCCTTTCTTCACGAACCATATGTTCCCATGGTTGTTGACGACAAGGAGTTCGAGGACGATAAATAATTTTTCATAGGTCTCAATGTCTAGGAAAACTTCTTATGAGAATTTTATTCTTGTGTTTTTTAAGAAGAATAACTAGAGTTTGGAATAACCATTATTGTGATTACATATAGCTCTGTCCAACGTTTTCATCTTCAATGTTTTTAGATTTATTTGTTTAAATTCTAAAGTCTACTTGGAAGATGATTTTGCAATATTAATCTTTATGGTTTTATATATTGCAATTTGTTATGGGATATGTGTGTTTGCATCCGTGAACTATGATTGTCCCATACGTTGTCAAAAGTTAAGTCCTTCGTATGTCGATATGTAAGTATTGATAAAAGAATGAATGAACTATTGACAAAAACAAAAGATAAGCCTTTTATGTCATTATGCAAATAATGATGGAAGAAAGGATGAGTTTTTGCTTACAAAGATTATGTCTAATATATGTAATTGTGCCAATAGTGATGAAAGATAGAATGAATCTTTGTTTATTCTGCAGTATTGATCTTCCCTGATCCATATTTTTTATGTATATACTGTGCGGCTCTGTGAGTTTTCTTAGGTTGAGCATTTTCCAATTAGATTAATCATGGGTTCTCTTGTGGTTAATTTAGTTAAGTATTCCGGTTGAATTAATCATGGGTTCACTTGTGGTTAATTCAATTGAGTATTTTGGATACAAATTCATATTCTTATATGATTTGTTGTTGTCCAAAGAAATCTTTCTTATCTTGTGAAAGTAAGGTCGCTCTTGTTGTTCTTTCGGGAATGACATTATATGGGGGAGAGTTCTTAATTGAACTTGTGCTTTATTGCCAAATCTTTGTGGGGAGTGCGGCTGTGGAATATTGTAGGAATTATCTTGTATCTTTATAAACTCCTTGATGAATGCATTTAGTTTCGACTATATGATTGCATCTAAAAAGTTGATATGTGCCTTCTTTTGGTCATGAAATGTCTCTATGGAAATTTCATTAGGATCCCACTAGTTTTCGTACCTTTGCCAATTTTATTGACAAAAAGGGGGAGAATTAATGTGTAGTTCACACTACAAATACATATAGTTTTCGGATCATTATGTAAGGGGGAGTGGTTTCCATGTGAGATGGAGTATTAACTAAGGGGGAGTGATACATATCACCATAGTATTGTTGTCGAAGTTGTGATACAATTGAACTTTGATGCTGTGTAATAATACTATGACACTGTGTAACAATGATTGAGAGATTTTGTTTTCTCATTGTTATGGCTACGGATTTTCAACAACGATGATGCTGAACTTACAACTTTTGGAATCATTGGAGTACTTGGAAGTGACAAAGATTTTGAGTAATGTTGAAGAACCAAGGAGATCATGCATGTGGAAGAGAAGCTGCAAAGTTTATTTTTTGTATTCCATATGTATTGATAGTCTTGTCACTAAAATTGACAAAGGGGGAGATTGTTATAGCATTCCTCAGTCGAACTCGCAAGCGTTGCTATCTAGAGCTTGTTGTCAAGTTTAGTTGCCAAAACTATAAGTATTGATTTCTAGTCAACTTATAGCTAAGTCTCGGACTAGGATAGAAAGTGCAGTTGAGCTCTAGATTCCACGGAGTTCATCATACAAAGACGAAGTACTACTCAAAGAACTGGTGGAACTTCATCGACTAAAAGGTATGTGGAGACTTGAACTTATCTATCACTCAAAAAGTCTATCTACTCTATCTCCTATATTGAGACAAAAGTCGTATTGCTATATAGACTTCGATTATACACATTTGTTATTTCGATCCGAGTGTATCTCGCTTATCTTTTTCTCGAAATATGTGTTGGTAAGCTTTCGCTTTGGCCAAGTTCCTCTTTACAAGTGACGAAAGTCATGTTGATTATTTCAATATCTTGAAAATTGCTTTGATGAAAAATAGTGTGTGAATAACCTCTATTTAACATCCTCTAAGAATGTTTCAATAATTGAAATAGAGAGTTTAGAACATGTAACCATCCTTGGATATAAACATCTAATGTGTTCGCGCATTAGTGTATAGGTCCAAAACCGGGAACCAAATATATGCATACTTGTGTGTGTACTAAATGGTTGATGGAGACTGGGTAAGTATGCGTACCCGTACGCATACTGGCGGAAGTTCATGTCAGTGAATTTCCGCTGAGTTTGGAAATCAAAACCAACTCAATCCGGTTACCTAAGTATGCGTACCCATACATATACTGGCGGAAAGTTCATGTCCGTGAATTTCTGCTGAGTTTGGAAACAAAAACAAACTCAAATCCAGTTACTTAAGTACGCATACTTAAGTGTGTTACTTTCTAAAATGGGTTTGTTCGTGAACTTAAATATATATAAACTAAGGAATGCATAATTGCAAACCATGGCTATAAAGTTCATGAATCGATTCGAGTGAATAAAAACCGATTTTTCTTCGATTGTGTCTTGTATACTTCTATAAGATCTAAGCAATTGAACAACTCTCGAACTAGTTCATTTGAGTCATTTGGACTAGTTATGGTGAAGATGAATAAGGTTGATATTAAAGTGCTCATATGGCTAACCATTTGGTTAACTACTGTTTAACCAATGACTTGTACACATTTAGGTATGGTTACACAAACCTAAATGACGTATATTTCATTTGTGTATCACAAGATAAGTTCGATCTAACGGTTGAAAGATATTACCTTGAATCTAATCAGGTTTTCATCTAACGGTGAATATTTAATGCTTTGTTACCAAGGTAACTTAGATTGCAAACCCTGATTTTCAGACTATATAAGAACTCTAGCAACTGGGAAAGTTAATCCCCACACCTCCTGTGTGATATTAGTTATATAAGCTAGAGTCGATTCTCCTTTAACCTTAGGTTTCTACCGAGACCCTGTAGGTTAACGACTTGAAGACTTCATTGGGATTGTGAAGCCAAACCCAACTATTTTCTCTATAGTGGCGTGATCTGATCTTGCCGTTTCTATCGTATTGAGTACAATTGTAAAATTGGCTCGAGATTAATTTCTCCAATAGGCAAGATAAAAAGTAGTCACAAATATCTTCGTTTCATCGTTTTTGATTCCACAATATCTTGTTTCGCTAGTCGATTAAGATTATTGTGAGGTGATTGATAATTCTAGGCTGTTCTTCGGAAATATAAGTCCGGGTTATCGATTGGTTCATGTTCACCTTGATTTATCAAATGACGGAACAAAACTTGTAGGTATATCTGTGGGAGAAAGATTTATCTATTCCTGTAGACTTTTCCGTGTGATACAGATTTGTTTATTAAAGTCTTCGACTTTGGGTCGTAGCAACTCTTAGTTGTGGGGGAGATCAGCTAATGGAATCAAGTACATAGTATCCTGCTGGGATCAGAGACGTAAGGAGCGCAACTGTACCTTGGATCAGTGTGAGATTGATTGGGGTATAACTACAGTCCAGACCGAAGTTAGTTTGTAGTAGGCTAGTATCTGTAGCGGCTTAATACAGTGTGTGTTCAATCTGGACTAGGTCCCGGGGTTTTTCTGCATTTGCGGTTTCCTCGTTCACAAAACTTCTGCTGTCTGTGTTATTTCTTTTCCGCATTATATTTTGTTATATAATTGAAATATCACAGGTTGTGCGTTGAATCAATCAATTGGGAAATCCGACCTTTGGTTGTTGATTGAAATTGATTGATACTTGAACATTGGTCTTTGGTACCGTTCAAGTTAATTTCTCTTGTATTCAATTAGACTCGCAGATTTCTATTTGCTTGAGTAAGTATTGAATCGAGAAAGTGAGATATAACTCTTTAATATACTTTTTATTAAGATTGAGTCTGACTGTCTTGTTAATTCTCTTAAAAGTATATTGGAGTTAGTCCATACAGATTGCTAAGCAATTATTGGGTGAGGTTGTTGTACCCCCATTTTTTCACATAGTATTATTACACAGCATCAAAGTTCAATTGTATCACAACTTTGACAACAATACTTTGGTGATATGTATCACTCCCCCTTAATCAATACTTCATCTCACTTTAAAACCACTCCCCCCTTACATAATGATCCGAAAACCATATGTATTTGTAGTGTGAACTACACATTAATTCTCCCCCCTTTTGTCAATAAAATTGGCAAAGGTACGAAAACTAGTGGGATCCTAATGAAATTTCCATAGAGACACTTCATGACCAAAAGAAAGCACATATCAACTTTTTAGATGCAATCATATAGCCGAAACTAAATGCATTCATCAAGGAGTTTATAAAGATACAAGATAACCCTTATAATATTCAACAGCCGCACTCCCCACAAAGATTTGGCAATTAAGCACAAGTTCAATTAAGAACTCTCCCCCATAAAATGTCATTCCCGAAAGAACAATAAGGGCGACCTTACTTTCACAAGAAAAGAAGGATTTCTTTGGACATTAACAAATCTCATAAAAATATGAATTTGTATCCAAAATACTCAATTGAATTAACCACAAGAGAACCCATGATTAATTCAACCGGAATACTCAACTAAATTAACCACAAGAGAACCCATGATTAATCCAATTTGAAAATACTCAACATAAGAAAACTTACGGAGCCCCACAGTATATACATAAAAATATGAATCAGGGAAGATCAATACTTCGAAATAAACAAAGATTCATTCTATCTTTCATCATTATTTGCACAATGACATATAATAGACTTAATCTTTGTAAACAAAAGCTCATCCTTTCTTCCATCAATATTTGCATAATGACATAAAAGGCTTATCTTTTGTTTGTCAAAAGTTCATTCATTCTTCTATCAATACATACATATCGACATATGAAATACTTAACTTTTGACCATGTATGGGACAATCATAGTTCACGGACGCAAACACACATTTCCCATAACAAATTGCAATATATAAAACCATAAAGGTTAATACTGAAAAATAATCTTCCAAACCAACTTTAGAATTTAAAAAATAAATCTAAAAACATTGAAGATGAAAACGTTGGACATAGCTATGTGTAATCACAATAATGGCTATTTCGAACCCTAGTTATCCTTCTTAAAACACAAGAATAAATTCTCATAAGAAGTTTCCTAGAAAAAATAAGAATCAAGTTTCTTTGATAACATCGTACCTTTGAAAGGGTCCATCATAAAAGGTGTCACTGATATCCTTAATTCTTTTGACAGTAGAGACCCCATTTTCATAAGTGAGAACATTAACTTTTCGATAAACAATGCGGGCAAGATGCCTAGCCTTGACACAGTCCATGATTAGCTTCTTCTGATTCCTGATCAAGGTGTTTTGATTATTAAGGATTTTGGCATGTCCATCAATAAGCTGATTTATTTGCAGTTGAAGATTTTCAAACTCGACCCTAGAGTCATTCTTGAAAAGAATTAAATCCTTGACAGATTCTCCAATCCAGGAGTTGTACTCTTTTCTTTCCATCATCCTTTTCAGGACAAGTTCTTGAATAGAATCGCATCCTTGAGAGTCTTATTCCATCTCAAGATTCACAACTTCTTGAGATCTTGAGGACTTTTCCATACTTTTTATTATTAGGGAAGGCAAAACAATATAAGATATATATGTTTTTAAATAGGGGAGTGACACCCTTGTTGTGGAAACCCTAAACTCCCAAGAGAGACCCGGACATTCGTGGACTGGTTGAAAATAACATAACAAAAGGGATTCAACAAGAATAAAATACCTCTGTTTTCATATATCCCACATCATCATGACTCAATAATTAAAAAGTTAATCAGAGCATAAGAGTGAGATACATAGAAACAAGGAGTCAAGTAACTCTATTTTCACATTAAAAAAAACAGCATAGTCAAACACAATACAAATGGAAAACTACGGTAGACTTGAGTATCTCTCAAAAGTCATTCTTGCACCTCTCAAGTTAGATACAAGAATAAACAGGCCTACGATTAGACAGTCAAGTGAGATGTAATCCCACTATGAGTATTGAGAGATGAGTTGTAACTTCCATCTGAGGGTTTGAACCTGGTATTCCTTACCTTCCTTCGGTTATCTTTTATTCCATAAGAATTCAACATAACCTTGTCGGGTGACCCATCAGAAATATTTTTTATGAGGATTAAGCCTAAGACCTCTAGAAATTGCTTCCAGAGAATTACAAGAGACATGTATCCACCATTTAGACTTAGATTTACCAGACTTATTCTCATGAATACTGGGAATATGTTTTTTTGTGGTGTAAGAATTTGCACCATTCGGAGGAACACGATTCCTGTGGGGATTTCGAGATAAGTGACCATTAAAATCCATTTTATGAGAATCCTGTTTTTCTTCAGGGATGAAATCCATTGTAGTGGTCATTAGAGAGTTTATCGACAGTGAAGAGAAGTAGATTTTGAAGATCAGAAATTTGTTTTTTTCTAGAAAAACAATGATGAACATAGTGATTCATTTTCCCACAGAAGGAACAGGTTCGTAGAAGAGAGATATTGGTAGGAACCTGTTTTGACTTCACAGCCCTATTAGAAGCTTGCAAGTTATGAAAACATTTCTTGGCATGAGCTTCCTTCAGGGAACATTTCTTCATGTACTGTAATTCTGTATGAGAATTGGTGATCGGTATAAAGGAATTTCTCATTAAAACAGAGTTTTCCTTTTTCAAGGATTTGCACTGTTCTTGGGCTAGAGTAAGGGAAGCACCAGGTTTCTCTTTTTCAACATGAAGTCTGTTAAGATTAGATGAATGCGTCTTGATCAAAAGTTTTTCTCTAATTGAGTCTTCTTTGACAATATCCTAAAGAACACTAATCTTTTCACGCTGTAGAGTAGTTTCTTGCATCAGTTCCTCGATATTGTTGGAGAATGACTCAATGATACTATAGAGTTCTCGTTCTCGACCAAGAGACTTTTCAAATTCATCTATAAGCTGAGAATGATTATGAAAATCAATAAAATCAGTAGTTTTTTCTGAGATTCTAGTGAGATCCATCTCATCTTTTGACAAAGTGTCAAATGTATCATTTGAGGAAGAGTTATCAGAGTCTAATAAAACAACCTTTCTACCTCGGGATTCGGAAGAATCAGTTAAGGAGTTATCCTTTGAGGAAATCCAAAGACATTTGGTATAATTAAAATCTTTAGATGACATTCTGATGTACGTAACAGCAAGAGATGAACTTATTGTCCACAGAGTCAGATCGCTACAAACACAGACTTATGAGGTCTTAAATGTGTTTGCCTTCTCTGATACCAATTGAAAAAGTGGGGGTCTAACAACCTCACCCAATATTTCTCTTAGCAATCTGTATGGACTAACTCCAATATACTTTTAAGAGAATCAACTAGACAACCAGAATAAATCTTAATAAAAAGTATATCAAAGAGTTATATCTCAATTTCTCGATTCAATCCTAACTCAAACAAATAGAAATCTGCGAGTCTAATTGAATACAAGAGAAATTAACTTGAACGGTACCAAAGACCAATGTTCAAGGATCAATCAATTTCAATCAACAACAAAAGGTTGGATTTACCAATTGATCGATACAAACGCAATACCTTGATATTTCAATTATATAAAAAAAATATAATACAGAAAAGAAATAACACGGACACCATAAGTTTTGTTAACGAGGAAACCGCAAATGAAGAAAAATCCCGGGACCTAGTCCAGATTGAACACCGTACTGTATTAAGCCGCTACAGACACTAGCCTACTACAAACTACCTTCGGTTTGTACTGTAGTTGAACCCCAATCAATCTCACACTGATTCAAGGTACAGTTGTGCTCCTTACGTCTCTGATCCCAGCAGGATACTACGCACTTGATTCCCTTAGCTGATCTCACCCACAACTAAGAGTTGCTACGACCCAAAGTCGAAGACTTTAATAAACAAATTTGTATCACACATAAAATTCTACAATAATAGATAAATCTGTCTCCCACAGAAATAACTACGAGTTTTGTTCCGTCTTTTGATAAATCAAGGTGAATAGGAACCAATCGATAACCCAGACTTATATTCCCGAAAAAACATCCTAGAATTATCAATCACCTCACAATAATCTTAATCGACTAGCGAAACAAGATATTGCGGAATCACAAACGATTTGACGAAGATGTTTGTGACTACTTTTCTATCTTGCCTATCGGAGAAATTAATCTATAGCCAATCTTACGACTGCACTCAATCACGATAAAAATAGCAAGATCAGATCACGCAACTACAGAGAAAATAGTTGGGTCTTGCTTCACAATCCCAATGAAGTCTTTAAGTCGTTAACCTACAGGGTCTTGGTAGAAACATAAGTTAAAGGAGAATTGACTCTAGCCTATACAACTACTATCACACATGAGATTTGGGGATTAGGTTTCCCAGTTGCTAGAGTTCTCCTTTATATAGTCTCCAAATAAGGGTTTGCAATCTAAGTTACCTTGGTAACAATGCATTCAATATTCACCGTAAGATGAAAACCTGATTAGATTCAAGCTAATATCTTTGAACCGTTAGATCGAACTTAGCTTTTTATACACAAATGAAATATACGTCATTTAGGTTTGAGTAACCGTACCTAAACATGTACACCTAGTTTTTTCAACAGTAGTTAACCAATGGTTAGCCATATGAGCACTTTCATATCAACCTTATTCATCTTCACCGTAACTAGTTCAAATGACTCAAAAGAACTAGTTCGAGAGTTGTTCAATTGCTTAGATCTTATAGAAGTATACAAGACACAATCGAAGCAAAATTGGTTTTGATTCACTCGAATCGATTTATGAACATTATAGCCACGGTTTGCAAATAGCATTCCTTAATATATAAATGTTTTAGTTCATGAACAAACCAATTTTAGAAAGTAACACACTTAAGTATGCGTACGGGTATGCGTACTTAAGTAACCGAATTTGAGTCTTTTTTGGTTTCCAAACTCAGCAGAAATTCACGGACGTGAACTTCCCGCCAGTATGCGTACGGGTACGCATACTTAGGTAACCGGATTGAGTTGGTTTTGATTTCCAAACTCAGAAGAAATTCACAGTCGTGAACTTCCGCCAGTATGCGTACGGGTACGCATACTTACCCAGTCTCCATCAACCATTTATTACACACACAAGTATGCATACATTTGGTTCCCGGTTTTGGACTTATACACTAATGCTCGAACACATTATATGCTTATATCCAAAGATGGTTACATGTTCTAAACTCTTTATTTCAATCATTGAAACATTCTTAGAGGATGTTAAATAGTGGTTATTCACACACTATTTTTCATCAAAGCAATTTTCAAGATATTGAAATAATCAACATGACTTTCGTCACTTGTAAAATGAACTTGGCCAAAGCGAAAGCTTACCAACACATATTTCGAGAAATAGATAAGCGAGATAAACTCTGCTCAAAATAGAAAATGTGTATAATCGAAGTCTATATAGCAATACGACTTTTGTCTCAAGATAGGAGATAGAGTAGATAGACTTTTGAGTGATAGATAAGTTCAAGTCTCCACATACATTTTTATCGATGAAGATCCACCAGTTCCTTGAGTAGTTCTTCGTCTTTGCATGATGAACGTCGTGGAGTCTAGAGCTCAACTACACTTTTTATCCTAGTCCGAGACTTAGCTATAAGTAGACTAGAAATCAAGACTTATAGTTTTGGCAACTAAACTTGACAACAAGCTTGAGATAGCAACGCTCGCGAGTTCGACCGATCAATGCTCTAACAATCCGGTACATTCTGTTTCTTTTCCCATCCCAGTCTTTGTTGACACTCCTGCCAGTCAAGTGATGGTTGTATCGATCAGCTGCAAAGTAATCTTAGGAGATGTATGGATTGGAGTTACAAAGGGGAAATTATTCATTTCGACGAAAATGAAAGAGTTAAACCAGTACAGTACTTGATATCCACTTCACCACCTCGAATATATGCTCATAGTATAATACTAGCTAGGAAATCGCTGTCCACATTCAGATGCATTATCAAGTTGTTCTAACCTCATCAAACATCCTCCTCTCTCAGCTTGTTACTTAATCCTGCACCACCCAATCTCGCCCCATCATTCTGAAGACACAAACAACAATCTCTCAAATCCTCCAACCTAAAGCCCTCATTATTACCTCTTATTTTTGTTCCCTTTTCTGGTTATTATGGATATCTAGGAATGAGTTAATATATCGCCAAAAACAATTGAACCAAAGAAACATATGTTAGAGCACTGCTCGGCCGAACTCGCAAGCGTTGCTATCTCAAGCTTGTTGTCAAGTTTAGTTGCCAAAACTATAAGTCTTGATTTCTAGTCTACTTATAGCTAAGTCTCGGACTAGGATAAAAAGTGTAGTTGAGCTCTATATTCCACGACATTCAACATACAAAGACGAAGAACTACTTAAGGAGTTGGTGGAACTTCATCGACTAAAAGGTATGTGGAGACTTGAACTTATCTATCACTCAAAAAGTCTATCTACTCTATCTCCTATCTTGAGACAAAAGTCGTATTGCTATATAAACTTCGATTATACACATTTGCTATTTCGAGCCAAGTTTATCTCGCTATTCTTTTTCTCGAAATATGTGTTGGTAAGCTTTCGCTTTGGCCAAGTTCATCTTTACAAGTGACGAAAGTCATGTTGATTATTTCAATATCTTGAAA
>JAJJMB010003726.1:4147292-4206843 GCA_023531105.1 Papaver atlanticum | reverse complement strand
CTTGAACTTATCTATCACTCAAAAAGTCTATCTACTCTATCTCCTATCTTGAGACAAAAGTCGTATTGCTATATAAACTTCGATTATACACATTTGCTATTTCGAGCCAAGTTTATCTCGCTATTCTTTTTCTCGAAATATGTGTTGGTAAGCTTTCGCTTTGGCCAAGTTCATCTTTACAAGTGACGAAAGTCATGTTGATTATTTCAATATCTTGAAAATTGCTTTGATGAAAAATAGTGTGTGAATAACCTCTATTTAACATCCTCTAAGAATGTTTCAATGATTGAAATGAGAGATTAAAACATGTAACCATCCTTGGATATAAGCATATAATGTGTTTGCGCATTAGTGTATAAGTCCAAAACCGGGAACCAAATGTATGCATACTTGTGTGTGTACTAAATGGTTGATGGAGACTGGGTAAGTATGCGTACCCGTATGCATACTGGCGGAAGTTCACGTCCGTGAATTTATGCTGAGTTTGGAAATCAAAACCAACTCAATCCGGTTACCCATACGCATACTGGACGAAAGTTCACGTCCGTGAATTTCTGCTGAGTTTGGAAACCAAAACAAACTCAAATCCGGTTACTTAAGTACGCATACCCGTACTTATACTTAAGTGTGTTACTTTTTAAAATTGGTTTATTCGTGAACTTAAATATATATAAACCAAGAAATGCATATTTGCAAATCGTGGCTATAAAGTTCATGAAACGATTCGAGTGAATCAAAACCGATTTTGGTTCGATTGTGTCTAGTATACTTCTATAAGATCTAAGCAATTGAACAACTCTCGAACTAGTTCATTTGAGTCATTTGGACTAGTTATGGTGAAGATGAATAAGGTTGATATGAAAGTGCTCATATGGCTAACCATTTGGTTAACTACTATTGAACCAACAACTTGTACACGTTTAGGTACGGTTACACAAACCTAAATTACGTATATTTCATTTGTGTATAACAAGCTAAGTTCGATCTAACGGTTGAAAGATATTAGCTTGAATCTAATTAGGTTTTCATCTAACGGTGAATATTGAATGCTTTGTTACCAAGGTAACTTAGATTGCAAACCCTGATTTGGAGACTATATAATTGAGAATTCTAGCAACTGGGAAAGTTAATCCCCACACCTCCTGTGTGATACTAGTTGTATAAGCTAGAGTTGATTCTCCTTTAACCTTAGGTTTCTATCGAGACCCTGTAGGTTAACGACTTGAAGACTTCATTAGGATTGTGAAGCCAAACCCAACTATTTTCTCTGTAGTTGCGTGATCTGATCTTGCCGTTTCTATCGTATTGAGTACAATTGTAAAATTGGCTCGAGATTAATTTCTCCGATAGGCAAGATAAAAAGTAGTCACAAACATCTTCGTCTCATCGTTTGTGATTCCACAATATCTTGTTTCGCTAGTCAATTAAGATTATTGTGAGGTGATTGATAATTCTAGGATGTTCTTCGGGAATATAAGTCCGGGTTATCGATTGGTTCATGTTCACCTTGATTTATCAAATGACGGAACAAAACTTGTAGGTATTTCTGTGGGAGACAGATTTATCTATTCCTGTAGACTTTTCTGTGTGATACAGATTTGTTTATTAAAGTCTTCGACTTTGGGTCGTAGCAACTCTTAGTTATGGGTGAGATCAGCTAAGGGAATCAAGTACGTGGTATCTTGCTGGGATCAGAGATGTAAGGAGTGCAACTGTACCTTGGATCAGTGTGAGATTGATTGGGGTTCAATTACAGTCCAGACCGAAGTTAGTTTGTAGTAGGCTAGTATCTGTAGCGGCTTAATACAGTGTGTGTTCAATCTGGACTAGGTCCCGGGGTTTTTATGCATTTGCGGTTTCCTCGTTAACAAAACTTCTGGTATCTGTGTTATTTCTTTTCCGCATTATATTTTTTTATATAATTGAAATATAACAGGTTGTGCGTTGAATCAATCAATTGGCAAATCCGACCTTTAGTTGTTGATTGAAATTGATTGATACTTGAACATTGGTCTTTGGTACCATTCAATTTAATTTCTCTTGTATTCAATTAGACTCGCAGATTTCTATTTGCTTGAGTAAGTATTGAATCGAGAAATTGAGATATAATTCTTTGATATACTTTTTATTAAGATTGAGTCTGACTGTCTAGTTGATTCTCTTAAAAGTTTGGAGTTAGTCCATACAGATTGCTAAGCGAATTATTGGGTGAGGTTGTTGTACCCCCACTTTTGCAACATATACAACACAAATGGCCCTTAGCCTTCAGCAGAAATATACTTGGACACAAAAAACCCTCCCTTCGGTTCTGCCTAGAGTGTCATCTTTTACAAATCCTAGTAATAGGGCGAAAACAATCATACAGGTTGGATGGATCTGACCTAGCCTAGACTGGATCAAGATGCAGCTGGCAAAACTATTTTAGCAGTATCGCAACCTTTAGGTATCACCACGTCGCTTTCAGATGAATTCTGGGCCATGCTCTTAGCTTCGGAAACGATAACAGATCGAAACTGGCAAAAGGTGCAATTTGAAGCGGGTTCGGAAACTTTACTAATTTTCATAACATCCGACTATAAACCACCATGGTACTTAGCAGGAAGGATCTCTGAAGTCAACATGAGACTCAACCAAATACCACATTACCCTATCCGACATAACTACAAGGAAGAAATAAAGCGGCAGATTAGTTGGCGAATCACGTGGCGGACAATATCCTGATAGGAAACCTACCAACAATGATTTGGGATTACATAACCCCGACTAGATTAATTAATTTGTAATAAATGACTCCATGAGTACGACATATCCTCGTGTAATCGCAGTTTACTAAATTAATAAAATTCATCCTTCAAAAAAAAACATGAAAAAAGAGAATCCATAATTGGGGGATGCTCTCACAAATTGGGGGAGACTAAAAAAAGAGAAACATTATGAAGAAATTGAAGTACCCCTTATCTAAAATAGAATCGACATTGCATATTGTCACACAACAATGCCGACTGTGGCTTATCCCCTAGGAGGTTCCCAATCCCATAATTTTACGCAATGTTTCTTTTGATTAGTTGTTGTTGTTTGTAGATTGATTGATTGATTGGAAGTCTCCTCAACAATAACAATAGATAGAAGCGGAAGATATTTTGAAAAGCATTGTACTGTGAAGCTATCGGAAATCAGAAATGATTCAAGTGTTGTCTGATAAGAACAATGGGATCGGATCTTAGAGTTTCAAGATTAAACTTATAAGAGGCAGTGAGTGTAGAAGAATCCCTAACGCGTGAATAAATCAATTGACGAATTCGTCGATCAGCGAGATTAAACAAAGAATTCGATCTACGCTGTAATCTTTTTCTAGGCCGCGAATATTTTTCGGGAAGATAAAAGATAAGTGGAGATATGAGTGAGGAAGGAAGTGAACGAAAATGCTAAATATACGACCTATTCAATGGGTTTGTAAAGTATATTCCATTGATTGCAGATATATGATGAAAACTCGTCTTGAATCATGTTTTGAGAAGAGAAATTAAATTTTTGATGAAAAGGAAGAAAAAGGGGATATCATCGATTTAGGTATTAAGGATTATTATTTTTATTTATTTTTTGGTATTTTTAGTTTTGAAAGGAAGGGGAAAACAAAAGAAAATAAACTATAAGTTGCTGACACCACAGAGGTGAGCAATACACGAAGGAGGAGCGCTTCTTATCTACCAATTCGGGACTTGGCTGAATAAATAAATCATAGCAAGAGAGAATGAGCTTCCAAGGATGGTGCATCACTTTCGATTATAATTTCCCTCACCCCAATTTGCACACCTAATCTAGATATAATCTGTCTACTACACAAGGGAAATGAAAAAACTAAAAAGCCTTTAAAATGAAAAAACTTTTAAACCGAACATATTAGGTCAGTAGTCGTTCTATGTTTGACACCCACTCACGGCCTGAGGTTCATCCAGCACTGTCCTGTACGCAGGCTGCAACATTCGGATTAGGTCAAGGGCATCTTAGTAATTCACTCAAATTTTATCTTATAAATCACCAAACCCTAGGATTTTGAGTAGAATTTTCTTTCCAGAGAGAGAGAAGTGAGGCGGCGGCAGAAGAAAGGTGAAAGAAACCGATGAGAATTCGCCATTTCCAAAATCAAATGGATGGTTATGATCGGAGTTTTAGTTTCCCGTGTGAACCTTTACGCATAGCTTGGATATCAAAAAGAGAGACAAATCTTTGAATTTGTCATAACGACTTTTCCTTTCAAATCTAAGTTGTGGAGTATCTCCCAACTGTGGGTTCCAAAAAAAAAAAAAAAAAAAAAAAAACTATACCTGAAAATTAGATTAATCGACCTAGTTTTTTTCGCAGGATTGACAAAAAGTTTTCACCGTTTACTTTCATTTTTTCTACGTGCGGTCGTGCACTACCCACTGACAACAGAGTCACTGCAGTTCCACTTGAAAAAGAAAAAGAAAAAAGTTAAAGGATAGGAGGACAAAATTACCACTGCTCTAGACAAATTTTCAAGTCTGAAAATAGTAGGTTTACCAAAGAGTAAATATGTCATTCACCCTAGCCATCGAGCTTTTGCAAAAAATATGGATTCCCATAATTTCAAACCACATGTCGTCCACCGGGAATTTCTAATGATTGAAAAATAGATTTTCAGAAGAACCAGATATGTCAAGAGAAATGTATTTGACCTAAACAGGAAATTTTGGGTCCTTGAATTTGGATTGTAAAAATGATGTTTTGGGGTCAAAATCAAAGAGAGAATATTGAACCTTGTAATGATGATCTTCATTGTGGTCAGATTCGAGTCCTTGTTGTTGGAGATTCAGGTATTCCTTTCTATTTCTCGAACATCTGCTTTTTCCCCCCTTTCTTATTCAAAATTGTCAATGCCACATTGTTTTCTTCTTCTGTTGATTGTGGCTCTGCTGGGTCTTGTATACCAACATGCATATTATGAAACATACAAATACTGTGGAAACATTGGAGTTTAAGCATGCTCAAAAAAAATAAAAAAATGTATACGAAATATCTGTAATCTTTTCAACAATGGTAGGGATGAGAATGTAGGTGTCTGACATATCGACCTCAAAATGGCACACCCTGGTACTGGATGTTGGACATGGCTAGAGGTACCTGATCCTATTTTAGATTAATGCATGTAGCTTGTGGAAAGTTCTCACTGAAAGGTGTTCCTTTGCATCCCCATGTGCAATAGGATTTGAAGCGGAACCACTTCATTTGTATGATGTTAAACTCCATTGGATATATTCCTATTCGTCTTTGTAAAATGGAGTGCATGCCTATTTGATTCGTAATAAATAGTTTTTGGGTTGATCGTGTTCTTAAAGTATGCAATACCTCTTTAGATTCGATGATGTGCAATAGAATCCATTTTTGAAACTTTGACGCTAATGTCAGGTGTGGGGAAAACATCACTTGTGCACCTAATTGTTAAAGGTTCTCGTTTAAGACGCACTTCGCCAACTGTTGGTTGTACAGTTAGTGTAATGGTAGGTTAAATTTCTTGCTTGACGAGTTCAGAGCTCTTAGCTGCAAACCTGGATCCCTTCCTTATTAACATTCTCTTGCTTCTTTTGTCCAGCATACCTCTTATGGAGGTTCTGGTAGCTCTTCAAATAACGTCAGAGGTGATACAGAGAGAGGCTTCTTTGTTGAACTTTGGGATGTATCAGGACATGAACGTTACAAGGATTGCCGTTCTCTCTTTTATTCACAAATCAATGGTAGGGGAATTACCGCTTTTGATTCTCATACTGAACAGTGAATTTTAATTTGTAATGCTTATGGAGTTCCGATGCGTGCTTTTCTCTTGAAACAAGTTCAGTCACATATGTTTGACTAATCTGTTTCATTTGCAGGCGTTATCTTTGTGCATGATCTAGCTCAGAGAAGTACAAAAACCAACTTACAGAAATGGGCATCTGATGTTGCTGCAACAGGAACATTTTCAGCTCCTCTTAGTTCAGGTGGACCCTTGGGACTACTTGTTCCATACATTGTCATTGGTAACAAAGCAGACATTACAGCAAAGGTAGGTGAACGGCATAGTAACGGAAATCTTGTTGATGCTGCTCGCCAATGGGTTCAAAAGAAAGGGTTGATTCCACCTAGTGAGGAACTTCCGTTGGTCGAGAGTTTTCCTGGTAGTGGAGGCCTCATTGCTGTAAGAAATTCAATCTCTAAACATTAATTGCGATAAGAATTCTTTTTTGGTATGAAACCCATGTAATTTTACTTTTTTTTGAAGCTTCTTTGAACACTGCAGGCTGCCAAAGAAGCAAGATATGACAAGGAAGCCGTGCTAAAGTTTTTCAACCTGGTATGTCTGACTGGGGCTATGTTCTTGTTAATGGCTTTTAATATTTCTCTCGGGTCTTTGACGGACTACACACGGCTGGGATTCATTTTTGTTTTTCAGTTGATCAAAAGAAGATATTTCGCAGATGAGTTACATGCACCAAGTCCCTGGTCTAGCACACCATCCCAGAGACCTCCCCAGCGTTTGGATGAAGATATAAGCAACAGTGATCAGTATAACAGCACTCCTAGGTTTGGCTCCATGATAAAAATCTGTACTCAGTATATTCTGTGGCTCTTTAATCTCACTTGGAGTGTTTTGTGTGAAAATGCAGTTTGTACAATGATCCGTACGTTTCCAGCCTTGTTCCCCGAATTCCTTCGCAAAGAAATCTCACACCTTCAACCACACTTTATCCTGAACAAACCCCGGTTTCTGCATCTGAGATCACCTCCAAGAATCTCCCAAGATTTTGCTCAACTGGATCTCTGGCAGCCAATAACACCAGATTGAAGTTTTAAGTTGCCATTTTCCACCCTCTATTCTTTTGTACCCAGTATTTTGTATACTTGTAAATAATAATCTCTACAAAGGGGTTTGCTCTGAATGAAGTGTGAAATGATAGCTATTGATACTCTGTTCAAATTTTAACGATAAAACGGGGTAGATTTTGCAATGAACATCGTTTCCCAAATCTATAAACATAAAAGGGTAAATTTTGAAATTTGAGTACAGTAATTGTTGTTATGTAGGTGCAGCCAGGCATGTGTGCTTATGACTTGGATTGCTCCATTCAGGCATCCAGAAACCTTCTTCCAGGAACGAAACTGAGCCTTACTATTTTGCACTTTGCAGTGACATGAAAAACCAAAGAGAAACCGCCCAAGATTAGGAATCAAGTTAATATAATATCTTGATCCGGACTACACCTCTTTTAGGCCAGGATCAGAACTTTGTAAAGCTTTTTGCTCATATCCCTTGTTTCAATTCAAGCTATAAACTTCCAAATATTTATGATTATTTAGCTTCCTCGACAACATACAAGCTACCAAATAAACTGAACCTTGTAGGTTTTTCAATTTACAGATCCAATTCTTTCTGCTGTCACCTTACAGAAACAAGTAATCCACATTCCATAAGAAGGAAAAAAAGAAAGAAAGAAATAATAACCAAGTACGGATTAAAACATTAGACTACACAACAATGTACTGCTATTCCATTAATCTGTGTAAGGTCATTCAATATGTTTGAGTTTTTGGTTCAAATAAACATGAACACAAGTCATTTGAATGAATATTCAACTTTCTAACCGATGTCATTGTGATACAAAGATTCTAAAAGGAAAGTGTTAATATGATATCACAACTCTGAGGTTTACAGAATTTACATTCAGAAACCAAATTTTGCGAGGAAATCCCTTGTTCTCTTTCTCATCCGCGTGAAAACTATGACAGCACAAGCAATTGCCCATGGAGGGAAATTGCCACCATAAGCATTCAATTTCTCGAACCAGGCAGGTCTCTCTTTCAGGACGAATGATATTAGAAGGACAGACATTGCTAGACCAAACAATATCTTTGATATAGGCTTGACCAGGGAGTCCTGCAACCATAGATAAAATATGATAAATGAGAAAGTAATAGCATAGTAGACAAAATTATGGAGGGAGCTTCAAGATTAAGATACCCTAACGAGATGGAGAAAAATGTAATGCTTCATGCTTGCTATACTTTGACATAACTGAATGCGCATTAGTTAATACTTGAGTATTCTAAACAGTATATATGATTAACCAACCACTTAGTCCTCTTAATAGGTCTATTCAAGCATACTCTAATGCTCGATGAGGAAATGGAAGTACTTCTTAACAGATCCTTCCCCATCAAAAGCCTAACGTTCAAAAATCTCAGTGTTAGTTATTTCAGTCTAACATACTGAGATGTTTACGGTTTAACGTAATGGCATAGCTTCCCCCCATCCAAAGCCTAACATTTAAAAATCTCACAAACTGTTAGTTATGTCAGTCTAACATACTAAGAGGTCTACGGTTTAACGTAACGGCATAGCAAATATTCCCTCCATCAAAATCCCATGAGAAAAGGAATGTTTTATTTCTAAGTAACTTCATAAATATCAACAAGAATATCAAAAAATCCAAGAGCAATGCACAAGCAGAAACATAACTTAGCTCCATTTTCTAAACAACTACAATGCTTCTCGTTAGGAAAAGCTGTCAGAGAGGCTTATGCAATGTGCACCACCTCATATTCAGCAAAGCTTTATGGCCGAATACGTTAACTATTCAAGTGTAACCTAACCTAGCTAATAAAGTATTTCAAACAAGGCAGATTCAGATATCTAAACAAGCAGACCGCGTAACATCATCCCGATTAGTTACCAAAAGAGCTAAAATCTGCACCCAATTTCATTTTTTTTGTCAGGGTTAACTTTGTTATGCCTAACTAATTGTAATCCATTTTTATAAAGTTCTCGTAGACGATGCATCTTATGTTTCATATGATTATCTCAACATTAGGGTTTCAGAATCATGACTCTATCATCACATAATATGCAAACAAACAAATTCTTATGTAAATCAAACAGTAATCGAATTCAAAACCCAAACTCAAAAACAATTCAAATTCAATAAAACACACAAAAATTAAAAACATACCTTTGGTTCACCATCAATAAAAACGACAGATCCATCTCGATAAGGAAGCAAAGATCTACCATTCCTAGCATTAAATCGAATAGGAACACCTCTTCCTTTATCAGTATTAAATGCGAAGATTGTTTTAAAACCATATTTATCAAGAATATCAACAACTTCTAATCGATCTTGATCCCATCCTCCTAAATTAGTTTTGAATTTATCAATCGGACCTCTTCCTTTTCTGTATACATTGATTTCAACTTCAGGTACTTTGGTTTTCACTGTCTTAGGGTTTGGATTCAGAAGAGGTTGTGTTTCTTCTACTTCATCATCTTCATTGATTTTCTCTTCGATTTCTTCTGCTACGATTTCTTTCTCCATTCTCGATTCAATCTGGGAAGAACAAGGAATTTGTTCTCGTTCGTTGTTTACAGTTAAAACTAAAAAGACAGCAATTTGATGCGAAGTGTTTTATTCGCAATTTTACCCTTGGTTATGCCGGCAAGTGCGATTCCACAGGCTGTAAAAACATCTGCGAGACAGCTATTCACAAGCGAGATCCCAAAGGAACTTGGAAAGCTATTTGCAAGCGGCGGCAGTGGGATTGATCTAGGAGGGCGGCAATAGAAAGTCACCGGTACTTCTAAAACTGATATGGTAATTTCTAAATTTGACTTTGTACAAGGTCAAACACCAGGGCGGAGCCAGGTTTTGAAGAAAAGGTTAGCAAATCATTAAAATGGACGTATCGAGGGGTGCGAAATGGACTAAAATTGTTTAAATGGGCTTCTGACGCAGCGGAATATGTTGAATTGTTGATGATCTTGAATCCACAAGATGATGGTGCTCCGAATCCACGAGAACACAAAATAGACGCAACGAACTAGAATCAGCAGCAACAATCAACCTTGAATCCACAAGGAATTGGGTCTTGAATCCACAAAACTCCATTGATCGTAAAAGAAAGCCTTGAATCCGCAAGGTGTGTTTTGAATCCACAAAACAAAAAATAAACCAAGTGATAAACACTTGAAACAGAGGCAAATTCTAATTTTCCAAAAATATCAAATTCCAATTAATTTAAAACATTAGATCCTGCCTTTATATAGGCAACAGATAATATTTGGCAGTTACAAGGAGGATTTGAAAATAAAACTAAAAACTAGATATTACAACTAGTTTTGTAACTGCTAGGCCTAATCTTGTTCTGCATCAGTCTCTCCACCTTTTAAAGGACTCGTCTCGAGTCCAAATTGAAAACAAGTTGAATCGAATATTTGGACACTCATGCATCATGATGTAGTGGAAATCTATCCTTTGAAGAAGCTTGATAATTGAATTGTGCATCGAACTCATGACATAAGTTCAACTAAAAAATCTTCTTCGAATGATTAATTTGATAACTAGAATTATTTCCCCCAAATGTTTTCTCACTAACAAACCCTGAAAACCGCTTATATAGCGTGATCCCGGTGATAAAATATAAACTTCAAAACCATACCTCAGAGGGGAAAGATGCACCAGACTATAAGTCGAACTCAAAGTTCAAAAGTTGTATTTGGTTGATTAGGACGGTGGGCTTTCATATATTGTGGAGTAAACACCAAACGTTATCTTCAAAAAACAAAACACAATTGTTTTCTTCTTTTCTTCACAGACTTCTTTTCTTCCTCGTTCTTTTTCTTCAATTCCAATAATAATCCAAGTTTCACAAATATGGCAGTAGAAGAGTATGAGAATTGACACACTTAAAGAGACAGGAATATGCAACTTTGATGATAAACAAACAGAACTAGACTTTTTTTTTTTTTTTTAAATAATGATAGAACCCCTAGATATCACGAGAATCCTCAATCGATCTTCTAGGAAAACAGGAATGAACCTGCTCTGATGCTAATTGACGCAGCGGAATATGTTGATAATCTTGAATCCACAAGATGATGGTGCTATGAATCTACGATAACACAAAATAGACCACGAACTAGAATCAGCAACAACAATCAACCCTGAATCCACAAGGAATTGGGTCTTGAATCCACAAAACTCCGTTGATTGTAAAAGAAAGCCTTAAATACACAAGGTGTGTTTTGAATCCACAAAACATTGTTCTGAATCCACAGAACAAAAGATAAACCAAGTGATAAACACTTGAAACAGAGGCAAATTCTAATTTTCTAAAAATATCAAATTCCAATTAATTTAAAACATTACAATCCTTCCTTTATATAGGCAACAGATAATATTTGGCAGTTACAATGAGGATTTGAAAATAAAACTAAAAAACTAGATAATACAACTAGTTTTGTAACTGTTATGCCTAATCTTGTTCTGCATCAGCTTCGAAGCCAGCTGGGCAGGGCGTGCTCTAATTTGACACCGCCCCTCACAAACGCAAAGTGTTGTTTAACCCACACCAACGATGCCGATGTAATTTTAAATATTGAGTGGTGGTTGAGTGTATTTTTGTCTGTGAAGATTAAAAGGCATATTATTTATGGTGTTTTTTTTTTAATGTAAAAGAACAACTTCATTCATTAGTTGGCATTACATAACACCAATCCGACAACATCATCTCTTACAATATTAGCAAATTCTTCCGGGATCTTACACAAAAAGTCAAAAGAAGATTTTTCGGTTCTAGATTTGTCAGCTATTTTATAAGCCACATTATCTCCAGTTCTTTTAACATGTCTAACACTACTACAAAAAAAAAACTAGAAAGTAAGTGCCTTATTTCTCCTACAATCCCTTGATTCATCCAATGTACCGAAAGGGTGGCATTTTTTATAGAGTTAATTACATTCAAACTAGTAAATTTAAAGATTATATTATCAACTTTCTGGTCGCTGGCCCACATTGTAGCTTTTTTCATGGCCAAACATTCTATTTGTCAAGATCTACTTCTCCATAGAAGTGTCTGCTCCTGATGCCCCAGCAGAATCCTGTAGAATCTCGAACAATTAGACCAACACCAAAAAAATTAGTTTTATCATCAGAAGATGCATCAATGTTGATGTTAAGTTGATAAGTCTTTGGTGAAGTCCATTTTTCAGGGCTAAGAGATCAGTAGTAGCATGCTGATATGGTCTTTCTGTGCAGCATAGGCTCACTATATTCTTAATATTTCTAACAGTCACCATGTTATTTGAGTTTCTATTCTTGAAATCTTTAATGCATCTATTTTTTTTCAAAAAAAACCAGGTGGTAATCGTCATAGTTATTCATTAGTATTTGAGAATCAGTTAAATTTCTCCGAAGTATGATGAAACTGGATGTTTGAAATATTAATGTTCATGGTCAAGCAAATGGATTTGGCATGATTGCAGTCAATAATGAGGTGTTGCAGAGTCTCATATTCTTTATCACGGTGAGCATAAAATTTATCTATGTCTTGTTTATACTGATTGAAATTCACTATAGAAGTAACAATTTCTTTTAAGCATTTCCAGATGAAAAGTTTAGCCTTATCTGGAGATTTTCTCGAAAGCTTCTTTCAGATTTCCTTAGGGATAACCTAATACAGTTGATGCCTTCGATAGGAAATACAAGTCAAAGCTTGATAAGTAGATTTGAATGAAAATTTTCTTGTACCGATAGGTTCTCAAATGATTGTATCTTCACCATTGTTAAACTAAATGCATTCTTAAGATGAGCTCAGATTGTGTTTGGAAAATAAAGTTTGGATACGGGGGTATTCCACCTTATGGGATTGTGAAGCATAATATCAGATACATAAAGTATTCTAGCTGGCTTTGCATAATTATTATTTGGAATGGATGTCTCATCTAGACCTTTGACCCATTTGTCATACCAGACAAGAATATCAATTCTACATCTAACTTTCCATCTATATGATTTCTAAACATTGTGTAAATCTTGTTCAATTATTTTCCATATCCACGAAGAATTATAATGTTCACTCTGAAGATGAATATTGAAGTCACAATATGAAGGGTATTTTGGCTTCATGATTTAACCCATAATAGATCTGACTTTGTGCGTATTTTCCAATATAATTTAGTGATCAACGCATTGTTGTATTGCTTTAGGTTCCTAAAAGCAAGACTTGCATTATTTGTAGAGTGACATAGAGGCTCCCAAGCAGTACTCCTTTATTACTTTTATATATCCCCGCCAAAACCTTCTTTGAATTGTAGCTAGATGTCTCACAATCATAAAATTGCTCATATGACGAGATGGGATTGAATTAAAAACTACTTTGATCATGTGGTTCTAGCAGCTTAGTTTAGAGTCTTAGAACTCCACTCTGAAGCTTGTTTTCAAAAGAGTGTTTGATAGAGTTAAAGGAACTTGTCTTAGACTTACTAAGGAGAATCGGCCAAGATAGTTGTCAGAAGAACAAAGTTGTTTTACTCTCAAATTATTTACTATGGCTAATTTCTCATCATAAGACAATTCCTTGTTATGAAAGCTGTAAAGTTTGAAAAATTGATCATTTTTCCAGAAAGATTACCAAACTCCTTATGAATTGGCATTAAATTGCTTGTATCCATAAAACATCTGGCGTGACATAGATAATGAATAAATAGGAGTTAATATCATTCCAATTTCCATTACAAAAGTAATGAGTAGTTTTGGCATTAAAAGATATTTGGGGATGGTAATTATGCCAAAAAAGATTACCAATTCGGCAACAAAACCACTCATTCTCGGTTTAAGAGTGTGATTAATATTTCTATTTGATCAACTTGAAATAAAAGTACGCAATTATTTGCGAAAAGTAAGTGGTTGACGGAAGGAATTTTTTTGGCGACTTTTATGCCTTTAATAAGATTATTTTCTTCGGCTATGGTTAATATTCTAGTGAGATACTTCATTGTTGTTACAAAAATATCGGGATACAAAGGGTCCCCTATCTTAAACCTCTAGTGGGATTAAAAGAATCACAAGCGCCATCATTTAACCTAATGGGGACAAAAGTTGTGTTTATACACTGCTGAAATAAGAGCTCTCAATCTTCACAGAACCCTAGAGATTGATACATTTTATCTAAGAAAAGCCATTCAAGTCAATCAAATGATATCGACATGTCAATCTTTGACATGTTTTTTTCTTGGAATTTTTCATTAAATGGATTAACTCATGACTAGTTACAATATTATCATTGATGAATCTTTGAGGAGCATAAGAAACTTAGGTAGGGGAGATAATTTTTTCCATGAGCGGCTTTACTCGGCTGACCAACAATATAGAAATTATTTTTAAGGTGTTATTACACAGTCCAATTGATTTGTTATCATTTGGAGTAGCGGGATGTTTGGTTTTGGGATTGGATAGATGGTTGTTTGGTTCAGATAAGTTGATAGTTTTTTGGTTAAGAAGAAGTTGTGCAACATATAGATGATATCCTCACTGACAGTAAAACCATCAGTCTCTGAGGGATTCCATCTAGCTAAACTCACTATTTCATGAATTTCATCTGTAGATGACATCTTTATGAAAAAAAATTAATATCTGCTTGAGTAATAACTAGTTGGATGAGATGGAAAGAATGATTTTGTAGAGCTAGATATGTAGTAGCTAGTAGCTATATTTGAAAAGTGGGTAGTAAGGTTCTAGAAAGTTCTTCTCTTATATGATACCACTGCCAATTTGAATCTCTAAGAGATGTATTGTTTTTCTTAGCTCTCTTTTTCTAGAATACATAGCACAATTTGGATAACTTCGCCTATGTAAAGAGTGGTTAGGATTTGTCCTCCCATAAGATAAATCTACGGCTGATTGTGTTGTACACGGTTTAATTGTCCGGGCCTATGTGTGTGTAAAAGAAAACAAGTCTCTCAGACCCTCATTAGCCTCTGTCGATTCATTTTTCTATTCCTCTTCCCTTCTCTCACTTGAAGTTGAACTTGAACAGAATCTAGAGTTTCTTAGTTCTCTGATTCTGTATTTGTGATCCGAATTCTAGGTTTTATGGTTTCAGATTCCAATTGAGAGTTTAAATATCAGGTAAGAATAATTTTTTTAATGTGCAATTTTCTTTATCAGTTCTCTGATTCTGTATTTGTGATCCCAATTCTAGGTTTTATTATTTAAATGGTTCAATTCCGCGATGAATCTTATGAATCGTTTGATTTAATTTAAAGTTCTTCATGAAATAGAAATGCTTGAGCGGACAGGATTAACTATGAAAATAATTTTCTTCATTTTTCAGTTGAATTTGATTAGGATAATTTATTAATTTTCTCTGGTTTGGATTATAGGAAAACAACGAAATCAATTGAGGAACACTATGGCATGAAGTGGCAAGTGAAAAACAAACCTTTTTAGAACTTGGGTATGCAAAAGAATAAGTAATTTTCATGTTATTAATGTATCTAAGTAATTTGTATGAAATTTGGGGTTTGGGTTTTCCTTTAGTTGTTTGAAGTCACTCTATGAAATTGGAGAACTAACGAGGAATGAGAATGATAAGATAGCTGCATAGCATATATGATACATCTTTAGTAACTCTGCTGTTAGAGATAACAATGTTTCACTATATTGGTGGAAGAGTTAGGATTATTTGGCGTAAACATATTTTTGCTTTTATTAGGGTGTGTGCTGTCGTTTGGTCAGTACTTGCCAGTTACAAGGTTCTGAATCATTAAAAAAAAACATTGTACCAAGTAGGTTTCTATATGGCTTTTTATTAGAGGTTTGTAATCATCTTTGAGCTTAACAGTAAGGACCAAAGTATTGAATTAATGAAGGTTGTCATTTCCATGATACTCAAATGTTTGTGAGATACCATGTTTCTTTTAATGCGGACACACATTCAAGGTTCGTCGTCAGAAATCAGAAGTCTCTCAAAAATTCACAAGAGATACTTATGAGATGCGTGAGATATTAAGTAGGAAATATCTGGAGCAGTCAATCACACTATTTATCTTTAGCCTTCTGTAGTTCGTCTTCTTTTGTGATATTTACAATAAGGGCTTAAACTTTTAATTCGATGATGCCTACGGTAACTGCTCTCTTAAGTTAACTGAAGGTTCATTTGAGTTATTGGGGGGTTTGAAAGTGTTATGATTTGTATTTTTTGGTTGGTCTATTTTGTTACAGTTTACCTATTATTGCTGCCATCAAAATTAAGTACTGATTAATTGGGTTTATCAGTTATCTTTAATTCTTCAGCAGTAGTGGTTACGCGATGATTACTTGACTTTGAGTGGGGTTTTGATGTAATTTCTTCTGTTGTGCATATTAATATAGATTTATCATCACGAATTTAACGTTATAGTAATTTGAAGTATATTCATTCTCATTGCAGGTGAACCGAACCGATTGGCCTAGCTACCAAAATTATCAAAGCTATGTTTGCGAAAGTGGATCTACAAGTCTCTAACCTCGGTTTCAGCATGGTCACTGCAATGCGTGAGTTAGCTAAGCGTTTTCTTGATTTGTTTATTTTTGCTTAAAGGCAACATCTGTCCATATTATACCTATTTTCTTCATACAGATAAGGGAGATCGTGGTGCCACGACAAATTCAGTAGTGTTTAACCTTAGAAAATGGAAGTCCAAGCAAGCCTCCATTATCTTAAAATATAAAGGATGAAACCATTATAAAAACTGTAAATTTAATTCCTCACAAGAACATTGTGTTGTATTCTAGGCATTAATATACAATACTCTCAAGTACTTATCCCACTATCTTCCATATAACACCGTTGTCATTTATTTATTTTTTATACTTGATACTCGGTAATTAACATTACTACTGTTTAAGACTCCACAAGTTTTGTTAAATGACCGTTCTTTTCAATATCTTTAGCAGGTTTCAAGTTATCTCTGTTAAGAACTTATTCTGTAATTCTTCCTGATATAAGACCACCTACTTCTGATTTTCATGAAAACTCTCCACCAACCAATGCACAAAGTCCAGCAACACCCCTTTAAAGGTAATTGTTAATACATTGCTGATAGAATTTAAATGTTGGCATAGTGTTTTTTGATTTAATTTGGAAAATGGTATATTAAAGTTGGCTTAATGTTCCAGGTTCGCAAGATTCTATATTTCTATAATGAGAACCCCTCCTATTCCACAGAACGATGAATGGCCAGTTGTATGAATACCGTTGAATCCTCCACAAATGCAGACAATACAAAATTCAGCATCTCTACTACCTGGTAGAAAATTGTGTGCCTCCACCAATGGTTTTAATACAAAATTCAGAGCTTCCACTAATGTTGACGATACAAATTTCAGCACCTTGAATGACGTCTGGAGCTTCCACCTATGTTTCCAGTGAAAAGTTCAACACACACAACCTCCCCCAATGACGTTGTGGCCAGTACAAAATTAAATACCTCCTCAAACTTTCCTAGAACTCATCACGACCTTTTGTATTGCTGATACAAAATTTACCAGTGCCTCCACCAATGTTTCTGATACAAAATTTTGGTCTCCACCAATGTTTATGATACAAAATTCATCACTGTCACTGACGTCGCCAGCATGCATTCAAGCACCACCACCAATGCCCCATTAAGTGTTTTCACCCTCCGAACCAGTAGTACCGATCATACATTAACACTGTGTATGTTTTTCTCCCCCTGCCATTTTTGTACATTTGTGCCCAACTGTTTTTATATATACTCTTGACGTTCAAGGTCGAGGCACTCAGCAAGCTGCACACTTTGTAACTCAAATACCTCTGTTGTTTGGTAGAGTGGTAGACTCCTGTTGCTACTCCCGTATCAGCACCTCCTTCCAGAGTCGGTTAGCAGAACATGAGTCTATGGGACATAATAATGTCCCTGCATCAATCAACTATCCAATACTCTTTACTGATCAATTAAAATGTTTTCCTAAGGATTGATTGTTAATATTACAACAAAAAAAAAGCTGAGTTATTTTGCATCTTTAATATGTTTATTTTAAATCGACGACTGTGGTTATCCCCTAAAACACAATTTCATTAACTCTACCTTAATGAAATTTAATTTATTATCGCATGCCGTTTTTCTTATTCTCGACGATGGTTTTGACTTTTCAGTGTTCCAAACCTAAATACGATCTTAGAGTAAGGAAACCAAAAGGAAGATGTATTCTTCTATCCGGCGCAGCTTCTTGGTAAGAATAATAAAACCATAATCTCATTCCTTTGATTTCTTTTCAAGTCTTAGCAAACAAACAAAAAAAAAGAACCGAGGAATCGATTCAATCGAACCCGTTAATAAGGAGATGGTTATTCACCCTTTTATGTTGTTTTGCTTTGAATTTTAAGTTGATTGAATAAATTAGAATGATCGGGTTTTGTTTGTTTGGTGCTATGTGTATTTATGAAATAGTGATGTTCATTGTATTTAAAAACTTCTGAATTTAGTACACCAAATCAAGTTCGCTCTTTCCTATTCTAATATTGAAATTTGCGATTGCAAGGAATCAATCGGGAGATAATTATTCCCCTTTATGTTGTCTAGCTTTGAAGTATCAATTGGATTGAATTGATTAGGATGATTGGATTTTTTTTTGCTGGGTGTCGTGACTTACTTGAGTTTTTATGAAATAGTGATGGTTCGAACTAAGTTGTACAAATAATAATTTCTTGACTTGGATTCTCTTTTGGGGTAAGATTTTTTCGAAACTTATGAATGTAACAGAGTAGCTAAATTGGACTAAGGATGAGAAACCTGAGGGGGCATGTGAATGTGTCAAAATAAGGCAAACTCCGAGACTTCACCTCCAAAAATTACTTCAGGCGCATAAAACTGATTTTGCAATGCGCTTGCTCCAATTCAGGTGATTGTTACTATCCCGGTAGACTAATGATGAGTTTGAGTCTTTGATCTAATCAGATGAGAAAACAAAGGATGACTTAGATACATTTAACTTCGAATGTTTATATCAAAGACCAGTGATAGTACATTGATACCGTAAGAACTATGCTATTTTTACAGGAATAAATCTAGGGATGAAGTGAAGCACAACACCTCCTTGATCTGCACGTATGTCGTTTCATTGTTGTGGTGATGAATGTTATAAACGCCTCATTCATTTAATGCATTTTTCAGACGATAACAGGGAAGATGGAATCCATTTGTTTCTCATACTATTGGAAGAAATCTATGTCGCCTTAATCTATGGGGATTAGAGAGATCCGAGCCTAGGAATTTTTTTCTGGTGTGGTGAGTATTCGGGAAGTTTATTTCTTTTCGAAAACTTACTGATACAATGATACTATATAGCCAAGGATTTGTTCTTTTAAAGAAAATTAGGGCTTTTATCGAATATTATTTTCTTTTATTCTCAGCTAAAGACTTAAAGGTTATATTTCTCCTGAATCTGAATTGAGAACAATGTGGTGAGATGTAGATGTAATGTTGGAACTTCTCACAGGAGGAGACGAAAGTCCTACAACAGGTAAACCAAACACTTTGTATCCTTCAAATATTTTCATAGGTTATTCGAGGGGAGCCTTTTCTCGGTGACATGAGAAATACTTCATACTTCATCATTTTAATAAAAACATAATAGGTGACAGACAGACAGTTTGCACGTCGCATATATCGATGATTCGATATAAGTAGTTATTTTAGATTGAGAAAAGACGATGCTAACACAGATATGCAGTTTGCAATATCCAAGCAAAACTGATCTTTCACCTCTTTTTTGTTCTTGAGTTTACAAAATATGGAAAAGAACCAAAGTCCATCAAGCAAAGCTGGAAAATGTCCTCTTTCTTCTCTAGATATATTTCTAGAAGGCTATGCTACGTATCTAATTAAATATATAATTGGATTATCTGAATGTGAAAATGGAATCCATTTTGTGGTAATAAAAGTTAATTTTAAAGTCTTACACAGTATCGATCACGCTACACTCAATTCAATTTAGTTATACTATATATCTCTTTGGCACGTAGTTGATCTTTTGCTGCCATGTTATATTCTATCCTGCCTAATTTTGTGACTCACCTTCAACCTTATTTTCCGCCTGAAGTGCTTTTTGATCTTCAAGATTCTTTTCATTTTTCCATGTGATGATTAATACAATTCTTATTTTTCATAGTTTCATGGGTCATTTAAATTAGTTGAGATATAATTCCTTAATTAAATTCATGAAATTGTTTCTTTACAGATATGACTTTCTCCTCGCTTACTAAATTCATCATTAATTTATGTAACTTAATAACCCCAGCAGTTCCTTCGGCTTTTAAAGTGTTTTTGTTATATCATGGACTTACATTTGAGTTCAATTTTTCTACAGGATCAAGGCCAAGCCAGAGCTCAGGCGGCATTCATATCATGAATTAAGGGATGGGATTCCAACGTTGAATGTGTTTAATACAAAGAAACAGCTGGCAGCTGATCCCCTAGCTTCATAGTTAACAGATCAACCACCATGTTCTTAGTCTCGTCTGGATCTGACATCCCGGTCGATACATACGTAAAGAAATAGGTATACAATTGGCTTACCCTATGACTATAAACAAGTGTCAGGGACAGTCGGTTAGGTATATTAGTTGTAGGATAATGGTTTCCAACCTTGGCCATCTTTAGATACACAACAACCCGAATAATGAGGTTGCTGAGGCCAAGAAACAAAAGACAAGAAATGACCCTAAATGTGGTATATCCTGAAGTACTATTACGAGGTAAGTTGGAATTGGAAAATAACTACATTATAGTTCACTAACACTAAAATGTATACTTTATTGAATCTAATCAGCAGTGTGATGGGAGAATTATAGGTTAGTAAGAGGCGAATAAAAAAGGTAACCCAGACGACATTTTAGACTATTGTTAGAGCATAGCTCGGTTGAACCCACCAAGCGTTGGTATGTCAAGTTTGGTTGTCATATTTTAGTGAATCAAAACTCAATTTAAGAATCGCTTGATTATGTACTAGAGACAACTTCGTATAGGTAAGGCTAGAAAGATTAGGATAATGAGACATACAAGTATTACTCGAAGACTTGAAGAATCTGAAGAAGTAAAGAGCTACATCGACGACATCATCCTTCCTCTTGAGGTTAGTAATATTTTGACTTGAACTGTTTCATTCCCAATGTATCTTTCAAGTCGTGCTATATTGAAAACATAACTGCGAAGCTGTGAATGATTATACTCTAGTAGAGATAGTGTTAAGGAATTAGAATACGAAGTATAACGCTTATCTTTTGAACTTTGTATATAAGACATCGACATAATCGTATGAATGCTATTGTGATTATGTGTATGGGTATGGGTGAAGATTTCGTCCTAGGAAACAATGTTTACATTCGTTTAAAGGAAGTACATTCATGAACTCGTTTTATGAATCGAAAGGGAAATCGCTAGGCTTATTGGTATTATTATTCATCGCATATCTTTGGATTACCAATATGTGTGAGTTAGTAGAACCGATCATAACTTGTTATGTATCTTGGTAAAACTAGTCACAATGCCTGACTTATGTATTGGTATGACTTTTATTAGTGTAACCGATCCTAAGTAATCACCTAAGATGGTATGATCGATAGTTGTAATTGGTGTGACCGATCCTAGTAATTGGTGTAACCGATCCTAGTAATTGGTGTGACCGATCATAAAAGAGTTGTAATCGATCCTTGTAATTGGTGTAACCAGTCCTGGTAATTGGTGTAACAGAATCTGGTAACTGGTGTGACAAATCACAAGTAATACCATGAGAATATGGTAACCGGTCCTGGTAATTGACGTAATCAATTTGGTAACTAATGTAACCGGTCCCAGTAACCATATTAAGGTAGAACCGATCCTTGTGTTTGGTAGAACCGTAGACCAATGATTAGTGTGTTGATTTGATCAATCACATAGTTCTTGGAAATCAGATGAACCAGTTCTAAACTTGTTTGGAAGTGTGGTATAATCGGTTCCAAGATTGTAAATATGAAAGAGGATTTACAAAGAATTAAGATGTCAACATACTTTGAACATGTTCAGTAACTCTTATCATTTATTGTTCAAAGATATTCCTTAATAGCTAAAGGAGATCCCGGACCGAAATAAGTTGAGAATCTTTTAATTAAGGTTGTTAATTTTTATATGCTTTTGATTGCCAGCAATTAAAATGCATACCTCTGGAAAATAAAAATTGGTAATGTGCATTTACTAATTGGAGATTTTCTAGTAGGATTTCGGTTTATATTTGGACAGAGCATTTCCAGGAATTATGAAAACCGATTTGAGAATTTATTGCATATCTTAAGAAAATTTCGGTTTTGGAAATTCCTTGGTGTCCAAACTTCCTTGGTCTATAAATACCCAAGTTTGCATTTCATGTAAACTATCCTAAGAGCCAGCAAAACTACCTAGTTGTGTTGTTACTGGTGGAGTCGTCTATTCGTAGAAGAAAGTACCCTAATTAGGCGAAAACTCTTACGACCACTTGTTTTAAAGACTTCTGTGGGATCAAGAAGCTCTACGAGTACCGTTGGTGGTAAACTAGATAATTGCAGTATTATTAGTTTTCAATTTGATTTGATTGACTAACGGTTGTTGAACTTTGATTGCACCTAGTTTGTTTATTCTTGAGAATCTTCTCTTCTGATATAAGATTCACTCAAACTAGATCGAAGTGTCGACGGGATCTTTAGAACTGTTTGTAGACTAAAGACATTTTGTGATAATCCACTGTTAACAGACTCCGTTCTGTGCGTGATTGATCACAAGAGATTCAAGTTGTTGTATGCAGGTGTTTATTGAAGATTTAAGAAGATTTGAAGACGAAGAAGATTTCTGATTTGGGTTCATAATCTTTGGTGTGCGCAAAACTTGATCGGCTGGGATCCAACTATAATCGGTTTATCTGTTGGTAGATTTGATTGATTAGTTGCATAGATCATCATCAGTATTTAGTATCTGGATTGATCCTATTATTGATTGCAAAATCTAAACTCGACTACTTGTTAGTTGTTTGTTACATATATCTAACCCGACAAAGGAGTTTATTGGATTAAACAGAAGAGCCTTTGTCTAATTCATATCACTGGGATTGAATAGAGTTGTTACCGAAAAGATTTGTTGTTCCTTTACTGTTTGGAATACGAACCAAAGGAATTGTTCCAGTGCGTGTACTTATTGAATGTCGGAAGCGTATGGATACTGAAGAAACTAGGTGAACTATAGGTTTAGTTGCTTGGTCTCAACTATACGAAGTTGGTTTGATTTTGTATAGCGGCTTAATTCTGAGAGTATTCAATTCTGGACTAGGTCCCGGGGTTTTTCTGCATTTTCGATTTCCTCGTTAACAAAATCTTGCTGTGTCATTTACTTTTGTTCACCGCAATTATAATTGTTGTTATTATAATTTAAAGTAAATTACACAAACGTTAACTCTGTATTACTTGATAGTGATCCTATAGAGTTTGGTAAAGTCCGAACCTATTATCAAGTAATCACACTTTGATTGTTGTATTGTCTCAATCTCGTATCCATAGACGATCACACAAAGTGTGAATACCGATTTGTTGTATTGTCTGACTTGGTCCATAGACAATCACTTTTGGTAAGAGTACTTATAGGTGGAAAAGTTTTAGATTGAGGTATATTTGGGTACCCTGGTCTTTTCAACTACGAATATGCATTTTTGTGAACAAACTATTTGTTATTCTGCATGTAGCAGGATGCTTAGGCTAAAACTTCAGCTAAACCAATAATTAATTTTCACTATATTTGTTTTCTTTGGAGATTTCTTTACTTGAAATACAACAAGAAGTGCAGTATCAAATTTACCAATATACTTTTAACCAAGGTTTTTTTGACTAAAATGAATAGTTACATCCGATACCACACACAGAAAAAGACTCATATATACCTACTGGGTGGCACTATTTGACGTTAAACAATTTTCTTATGAAGTTTAAAAAATCTTCACTGTTTTCAATTTCAAAACACAGTCCATGTCTTTGAAACCACCTGTGTTAAAGGAGGTCCGGCCGCAATTAGATTCGACAATACACCAACCATGATGACATAAAAAAATAGAAGAAAGATGACTTAAAAATACAAAAGACATATAAGGGCGGATCACCATCCCAACTGGAGCTTTCATGTTTTCTAAGTGGTGGAATTTGATTAAACATAGGGCCATTGGGATGACCTTACATTTAGACAACACCTACTACACCGAGTGGCGGAGATGGAAAATAAAGGTTGGGTGGCTTGAAAACTAATTGGATTGGTGGAGGTGGCTCAAGCCTATTTTTTAAGCATGAATTTTTTTAGCCAATGTACAACCACTGTAAAATTTGTAAAATTTTGAGTTTTTCGGACTAGCCCAAGTCAATATGTAGTTCCGCCCCCGACTACACCTCAAACATTAGGAGCATTATCCTTAAAATAGAAAAAATATCATATGGGGATTTTCGCCATGGCTTTAAAAGATTAGCAAAACATTGTATTAAGCATAACATATAAACCATGTCAGACGTTATTGTCGGACTAAACAATAGGTAAATCTTCTTTTGGGAAATCGAAATCTGAAAATGCTTCTTATGGATTCACCAAAATCATCCTAGGTGTCACAAAAATAGAGGCCCGATTTCTTAGAAGTGTGACCTTGCTCCTCTGTGACGGGAATTGACAGAATCTAAAGCGTAGACGAAGCATCTATTGGAGGGACAATTTGGGAATGATATTGGGGAAGTGTTGTTTTCTCAAATGCCATAAATAAATACAATACACAAGAACCCACATTCAAATAAAATCAAGGCCCGTGCCATTACGGCACGGGTTAAGTCCTAGTATTAGCTAAAGAATGAAACTAGGAGGTATTATTCAGTTTGATTATTTATTTTTCCCTTTGATTTTTTGCAGCATGGTCCAGATGATTGTTTCCTGGATATAGTGGAAGCCTGTGGGATTAATTCCATGTCGCATGATGAGTATTTCAAATTCATATTTTATGTGGAGAATTTTATTACTAAAGGAATGATATATGAATCGTATCACGCCCGACCAAGGGAAGACTCTTTATAAGTGATACAAAAATGGGTTGGGACAAAGCGTATAAATCGAGTGTTCTCGTATTTCATTCTTAATCGTGTTCTCATATTTCATTTCATTCTCTCTTAATCTTTCTCATGAATATTGAAAAGGAGAGGGTACCAAGTACACCACCAACTTTTTTGTTTAGAACTATAAGACAAAACCTAACATAATTGCAAGTAGACCAACTTAATGATCCTTGAAAAATTTGTATATACGATTTATCTTTCTTGTTTAATCAGTAATTTAGATCAAAGATCCATGAACCTGATTGTGTACAAGAATTCTTTGATAATCTCAAAAATAAATATACAAGAACAACCTATTATATACAGGAACAATACACCAACCGAATTCCAAGAAGAACAAATCTTGTAATCTATATTTCAAGATACGAATTCTCAAGAACAAGTCTTATAGGTTATACACAGCTTTAGTTAAAAAAAAAACTATCTAAGTTGATTATCGAATCACTTGCTTTTACTTTAGTTATATCAAACAAAAATATAATGCAGAAGTAAATAAGTAAAGCAATACATAGAAAATTTTGTTAACGAGGAAAACTGCACTATCAGAAAAACCGTGGAACGTAGTCCAGTTTGAAACACCACACCTATATTAATCTGCTACAGACACTAGCCTATTACTACCAGACTTCGGATTGGAGTGTAGTTGAGACCGAATTAACCCTCCAAGCAATTCACTTACAGTCCTGCTCCTTATGTCTCTTGAACCTCACAAGATTTTACACACTTGATTCCTTACCTGGCATCCTTTACAGCCTAAGAGTTGTTTCAGCCTAAGTGATGACTTTATGATATTCTTTTTTCACAAAACACCGATTTTATTTACCTTTTGAAAATCTTGTGTTTGTTTAGAACAACTACAAGGTAAAAGTAAATACCAAAACAAACTTGTAGATTAAGATTTATACTCGTGAAAACTTGATGAGATACCTAATTATTCTACAACAAGAACAACTAGAATAAATTTAGAGATATGTTGTTAAAAATTCTTAAGGAATTTATGAGACACCTTATCTGAAAAGAAGGACCTTAGATTGAAATCTATCAAATTTAGGGTTTATCCTTGAATTGCCTTATATCAGGATAAAAGGACCTTAGAATAGATAAGGATTATTGAATTAACCTAGATTAAAAGTTGCCGAACTATCAAGAAGATTATTACGAACTCGTGCTTGTGATCCCCAAAGAAAGTCTTTTTGTCTCAATCTTGTTCTTCAAGAACACAAGTAGTGGAAAACAACCTTAGGAAGCACACACATATATTCTAAGGATTAATTGTGTAGCTTACATGAATCCTTTATTTATAGTGAATGGTTGCTTGAATCCTAAGCAAGTTCGTGAGCTATTTTCCCTTTTCAAGATTGTCCTTATTTTCAGAGTCTTTCCTAAGTTACGACTCTAGCATAAATAACTAAATGAATAATTACTTAACATAAATTATATTTTTGTAATTTCCTCTTAATTAAATAAGATAGATCACAATTTTAACTTCGGAAGGAGTTTAAAACATCACACACACTTTAATACGGCAATCAATTGTATGTGAAAGAATAACCATTTTGCCTGGAAGAGGAAACATCAAAAACTTGACTAAAAAAGGCATCTAGTCACATTTTGCAGTTTAGTCCGTGAACCATTAGAAACAGTTCGTGGAAAGTTTCCTATTCACGAACTGCAACACATAACAAGTGTTGCTTTAATAAATCACTAATAACTCTTCGTTATAACTCGGAATTGAGCGATTCTTGGACTTGTATGCTCATTCACTACAACAAGAGGACCTTTCCAAGGAAAAAGGTCATTCTTACTAAAGTCTTGGCTCAAATATCCCCGAGTCATACATAAATGTATATATATTTACCGTCATCGGAATTGTTCCATAGAGTGAGCACTTGTTTTGATAGATTTGAAAGGTAAAATTGAACAAGAGTTTCAAATGAAATCAGTGTCCGCATGCCTTTGTTGATGAATTCCTCGTTGATATCTTCGTTTAATCTTCAATCTTCAAGGGTTATTCAGTGATGTCTGATACTCAACTACCAACTTCTAATCCCAGTCCGAGACTTGACTTTAGTGAACTAGAAATCAAGATATAATTTTGTGCATCTAACATTGAAAACAAGTTTGAGATAGCAAAACTTGCGAGTTCGACCGAGCAGTGCTCTATCAAATATGTTATATGGTTGACTGCGAATGAAGTACCCTTAATCATATAAAAACCATTATCTTCTTACTCTTAATCCATATCTTTTTCAGTTCTTTATCAAGTTCCCAAACAGTGTATTCTTTGTTTTAATAGATTCTGCTGGGAAAACAAAATTTCCATTGAGTTGTACCTCATATCAAAGCCTCAAAAGTCAGTTTTGGATATTTTAGGGCTTTGAGTCTAGCTGAGATAGAAGTAGTCTCCATATTTTCTTGAACTTCATGGATATGTGGATCCATCAGAAGAGCGAAACTCTTTGTGAAATTTCTGATTAAAATCACATGATAGAGAAGAAAGATAAGAACATCTAGATAAATAAGTTTTCCTTTCCTCTGTTTAATAAATGTGTAACACTTTTTAGTAAACTTATATAGTCACCTTTGAGTATTGGAAGGTATATGATTGTATCTAGGGTTATTACGGTTATTTTGTATGTAAGGGGTTGAAAAGTGGATTTTGTTTCAAGTTGAAGTTTTGGATCTCAGGTTCTCAATAATCATCAAAAATAGGGCCATTAGAAGGAAAAAAAAGAATGGATGGAAGTGACGATCATGCCAAAGCACACCAATATCCTAGGAAGTCATCTAAGCGCAGCAAACCAAAACCTATAGTGAGAAAAAAATGGAAAGAAACGTTATAATCAATAAGAAAAAACTATATCAGAGGGTAAAGAAAGTTGAGATTGTTGCATGCAAGAAAGAAAGTAGGAACCATAAATAGAAGAAAGTGATAACGGATGAAGAAGATGACACCGAGTTTTCCTTTCTAGCGAACCCACTTGCATTTTCAGTACACATGATGTTGTTTAAAACCTCCTTTATATCTTAGAACAGTTTAAAACACATGTTAATCTCCAGAAAGTTTAAAACACCTCCCAAAATTGAAAAATGTTTAAAACACCACCCAATGTTCGAAATTCGTAGTTTGAACTCCTCTTAAATACAAACAGTGTTACAAAATCCGCTATTAAGAATATAATATTACGAATAAAACAAACGGGTAGCTAGCTCATCTGGTCATCCCCGTTCCTCAAAGGTTGATGCGCTCCAGGAGGTCACAGGTTCGAGTCCCCGATGGCGCAGTATTGCAGAATTTGACATGGAATGTAGAGTTAGCTTGCCCCCCTTGCGACATAATTAGCCCCCTATCCGCTTCGGCTCCCTTGGTTGGCTCCTCATAAGGCTCGCTGGTAGGCTAGCACGACAACCTGTTCAATTAATGTAGTAGTACGCCGCTGGAGCTTAGCTTATTAGGCTTCCAACTAGTTTCATGTAATATTTGTTATCCAATAATTAAAAAAATATATTAAAAAAAAAAGTAAAAAACAAAATAGAGAATATAATATTACGACTTTTCGGTACGAAGTGACCCAAAATGCTAAATTCTATTGCCATAAAGGCCATTTTAGGATAACTTTTACACTTCACCCTAGTGGATAATGTTAGAAGAATCCAAATTCCTTTGCAGCTTGAGTGTGAATTTTTTTATTTAATTGGTTAGATAATAATCCCTCCGTCCCAAATTAGATGAGCTAGTTATAGTTTGCACAATAGCAAGGAGGAAAGTGGAGTATATTTAAGTATTTTTTACACTTATACTCTTATGAATAATAACTAGTAAAACTTAGAAATGATTTATCTCTTAAACTATACCACGGTTTTTCGTAAACTTTATACCGTTGAAAAGCATTTTAAAACACCTACGCAACGAATATAAACATGGCCATCAAATTATACATATTTCATATAGTAACAATAATCAATAAAAAGGGTAGTTTTAGAAATACCTCCTTAATTAGTGAAATAACTCATCTATTTTGGGACAAAATTTAAAACCAACTAGCTCATTTAATTTGGGACGGAGGAAGTAACTGGTTAGGAGTCTCGTTCATCGTTATATAACTACTACTAAAACTAAGCTAAAAGGTGCTTGCAAATATCACTTGGAAGTTGGAACATTTGTAGAAAATGTGCAAAAATTTGGACTCTCTTCTCATCGTTAAATTTTCCAATTGTATGCAAATGTTTGTGGCGTGTTCGGGAAAACAAAAGGGAAAATGACTGGTGCTTTTCCAAATTATTAACTAGCCCGAACAAGGGTATTATCCGTGTTTTCTTGTCCGGATATGATTAACTAGCTAGGACACAAAGCAACTAATACACAAAGCAACTAAGATGTATTAGTTGCTTTGACACAAAGCAACTAGTACATCTTACTTATTCCATATCTTTGCCTTTGATTTTCCCGTCTGCTTTTGTTATCCATACTTGTTTTGATTTTCAGTACGCTCTTGTTATCCATACTTGTTTTGATTTTCAGTGACATGAAGTCTGGACTCAAAGATGTTTATATATGCTATATTATAATTTAAAGAAATGACACCATAATCGTATGAAACTTGACATCACGAAAATTGTAAGACACGTAAGTTTTTGTCCATCCGCATGACACCATAATCACGAGAATAGAACCTTGAAAAAACCATTGTTTTGATAGTAATAGTTATTGAATAACTAGATAGCCTGGTAGACACATTTTGAAAGTGTGTTCAAAAACTCGAACTAGAATTATGGAACTCCGTTAAGGCTGAGTGTAGTGGAGGAGATAAGGTGTGACTTGTACAGTGCCACCACGTCACGTAGGAGGGGGGTCTTAGTCTAGTGGTGAGGGAGGTAATTAGGATATGGGCGAGGATTGTCTCCTCGCCAAAAATATATTATATTTTTTAAAAGAGTTTTACTATTTCTAAATATCTTTATTATAAATTTTGATATTTTTAAATATATAAAGTGGGTCCACTTTTAGATTCTGTTTATTATAAAAGTGAAAAAAATAAGGGAGCGATGATTAAATCCTCGCTCACCTTACCTGCTTTCGAGTAGAGAGAAAGGGGATTATAATTTTCTACTTTATGTCACTATCATTACCACAAATCACTCCACTGCACTCAGCCTAAGTCTAGCCATAGATTTTAGTCACATTCGACTAAGCGCTGTGTATAATTAAGCACCTGTACAGATCTCGACATCCCAGGTGTCTGCTTAGGGCATAACCATTTTCTCAAACATCAAAACATCATATTGAAATAATTGAAAGCTTTGCTCTTGAGAAGCTCTAAAGTAAATCACACCTACCTAATGCAGAGTTTTTTTTTTTGAAGGAATAAGGAGCATGAAAGCCTCAAACTTTATTGATAATTAGATGTAATTACATAATATTCAATTACATCCATAAATCGAATTACATGATTAGTACAATAATCTTGAACTGAAAAAAATCGAAAAGAAAATTCTGCACCAAATATATGTAAAACAATAAGGTAATTGAAATCTTCTAAGGCTGTGTTTGATAACAGAGAAAGGAAACAATTCCATGGAAAGTGTTTCCATGGAATCAGTTTCCTGGGGAAGGCAAGGAAAGACTTTCCATGGAATTCCACGGAATTGAGTTTAAAACATACTTTAGGCCACGTTTTTTTTTTTTGCAATTCCATGGAAATAAATATTCAATCAAACAACGGAAAACATGCTATTTCCATAGAAAGATGGCTAATTCCATGAAATTAAATCCTATCAAACACAACCTAATGGTTTATCACCATTTTGTTGGATACTCCCTGGAAAGATATGATGCTTCCATAAAAAAACAATTTTGCACGGTTAGTACTAAACATCTTTTGCTAAATAAAGAAACAATTTTGCTAAATAAAGATAACAAAAATGACTGTTGACAGTGGGATTCGAACCCACGCCCTTTCGGACCAGCGCCTAAAGCGGGCGCTGTAGACCAACTCGGCCATATCAACATTGTTGAAATGGCAGACAAGTAAAACATTAATAACCGAAACTCATATAAAGAGCTTTCCCCACCAAGTAAAAGGTGAAATATGTACTCCGGAAAGTGGAGACCAAGCTTTCCCCACCAGTCTACACCTACGGCAGTCGGCAGGATTATCCTGCGGGAGACAAACTTCTTGGTGGATCCCAGGGGAAAACAGGGGGTCTGTTAAAGGGTGGAGCCCACATCCTTTTTATTTCTCGCGGAATTATCATTCGGGATAATCCTGCGGTACACTTATCATTTCCGTTTTCAACCACAGATAGAGAGCACTAGAGATGTGAAAACTGCGCAACGAATTTGCAAAAAATATGAAGGTGTATAAGCTTTTGCAAAATTGCAGCGAAGCCCGATCCTAAAACAATTCATTACAAAACCTTACTTCCTTGCGGATACCTCTCTTGGTCTCGATTCTATATTAGCGCTGCAACGCACATGTACAAACAATGCCCGTGCTCAAATAAAAAAAAACGTATATACAAAATCAATAAACTGTCTTCCTAAACTAAAAATAAATAACATCCTTTCAGCATTCTTTTTCTTCCAAAAAAACGACAGAATGACTCATATGCAAAGCAGGGGCGGTAGAGAGGGGAGTTGCAAGAAAAATAATACACCCCGAAATAAAAAGACTAGCCTAAAGAAAAATACAAATAAATCCATTGCACATCAAAGATTGTGTGGGTAAAAGAGGGTGGTGTTATGCAGCAGGGGATTTCTTTAATGGAATCAAAAGATGTGAAGATTATGTTGTTGGATTTTGTGTGGGTAAAAGACTATCCTTTTCGGCAGTCAAGGAAGATGTAACCATGCTCTGGAGTCTCAAGAACGGAGTGAGTATCAAATTACACGGTAATTGTCTTTCATATTCGAATTCAAAGAAGATGAGGATCGTAGAAAAGTGCTAGAATTAGGCTCCTTTTACATATCTAATTGTCTTTTCACTCGAGGCCATGGTCTAATTTAATTGAATCTACAATTGCTAGCATTAGAACCATACCGATTTGGGTGTTGATTTACAATGTCCTATTGCACATGTGGGACATTGAAGGTTTAAGCTTAATCTCTAGTTTCATAGGAAAACCTTTACTTGCGGATGAGTACACCCTAAATAGAACTAGATTATCTTATGTTAGGGTCTGTATTGAAGTTGATGTAGAGTTCAATTATTCTAAGAGCATCCCTTTAATGATTGATAGAAATTCTTTTGGAGATGCCGGTTGAATATCAATGAAAACCTCTCAGATGTGATTTGTGTATGGTATTTGGTCATTCTTCTAAAAACTGCACTCAAAAGCTGAAACCAAGATGGAACCCTAAGAAGAACGGTAAGGATTTTGAGGAATCAAGAACAATGGAGGGTGATGTTTGTGACACCAACATGGAGAAACTCTTAAAGGACCAGTTGGGGACAACGTAATTACTAGTGACACTCAACTTAAAAGGAATGGGCAGAGTGGTGGTATAGGAATTCAAGTCAAGAAGAATTGTGGAAGTCTGGTCTCAATTGGTGTGACTAAGGAGGCAGCTGATGCAAATGTGGGAGACTTCTAGCTCGTCTAGAGTTGAAGAGACTATTGTTTCTGAAAGTTGCAGATATGTGGGGGAACAAACTTTGCAAGTTCACCATCCCAAGCAGAACACAACAGCTTAAGCTTTAGCAAAGTCTGGCAGTGGTAGAGAGTTTAAATTTTTTCGAATCTTTGAAAGGAGATTGGAGGGCTGTCAAAGTGAAATCTCCTCATAAAAAAAGGAACTAGTCGGGCGACATCTCCAAAAAAGATTGTCAAGACAGTGGCATGGGTTCTCCAAAAAATAACCCATTTTTGATGCCAAGTGATTTCAGAGAAGAAAGTAAATTTCCAATTGATAGTAGGAAGCTAGAAGCTCTTAAGACGGAGAGTATTGCCCTTCCAAAGGTGGCTAATGCAGACAGAGTCATAATAGAAGAGGTTTTGGGATAGTTTACGTGGGCGGTCTGTACAGATTGTTTGCTCTTTTTTATATAAAGAGGGAACCATTTCTCTCCTACATTTTCTCTCTAATATCAAACAAGCAAGACAATTTGGTTTAATCCATGTTAAATTCTTCAAAGAATCGAAGGGTCAATTAATCCCTTGTGAAATTCTTTTGAATGGCGGAAACTCTTGTTGTGATGTTGTTACCAGTACGCGAGTGAGTAGTGAAAAATGGATATAAAACAATTAGGAATTGGGTTTTTCTCTTGGGCTTTCTATTGCAAAAATCAATTGGTATTTCCGGTGTCACTATAGTACAGTGGTAAAGTCACTAGGTGATGATACCAATGACCTGAGTTCAAAAATCGCCAGCACCAAATTCTTTACCGATCAAAATAAAAAAATAAATAATAAATAAATTGGTATTGATTTGGGATAGCAAAAATAACAATCAGTGGAGAACTTTGGCATGTACGTAACTCCGCCCCTGATGCAAAGTGACATCTTTGGAGGAAACGGGAGGGCTGTCTCAGCGCTCCTAATGGCAGAATTGATAGGAACGATAAGTTAAAGGGGACAACATGTGGTTAGTAAAGTAGGTCAGACAAAAAAGAAAGGATAATTGAAGATGCTTCAACAAATAATATCTTTTTAATTACAACAGAACTTATGAAGTGTTTTACAATTTTTGATCCCCTGGCAAACTGATGTTTCAAAGTAAATCAACCAGCGTAGACCACCATGATGATATGTGGGAGGATTATATGCCTGTAGTAGAAAATAATTGGTGAGCATAGGTGGCTTGATCTTGAGCGGTGACGCACCAAAGACAATGCAAGATGAAACACTGAATCAGAGTAAGCACAATAAAAGAGAAACCTACCAAACGAACATAAGGCGAGCACGTGTAAAGCAAGGAATTGGATCTGACGGGTGACGTACATTGGTGATCAAAGCAATAACTGCACTGACAAGGCACGCGCGATGAGCAGAAGAGTCGAGTCATGGTGGACCCAGGAGCAAAAGATAAGATACTTGGATCGGGTACAACAAAGACATCGGACCAAGAAAGATCGGGTACGAACAAACCAGGCGAGACATATCGGGAAATCCATCCCTCGGAATACCTCAGGACTAATCACCAGACATCGGGGAAAGACTCGGATAAACCCCCAACAGGATCATCAAAATAGATGGGATGTGACTAACACTGAATTTTTGTTGTATGAGCACTTCAGCCTATAAATATAGACCCTTGTAATAAGAGAAGGGCAAGCAATTGTAAGTGAGTGAGAGGAGAGATTAAGTATTGAGAGATTTCTTCCTTGTAAACTTGAGAGAAGTAATAAGATCATCCTTTCACCCCGTGGACGTAGGTAATCATGCCGAACCACGTATATCTTGTGTTCTTATGAGTCTCTTACTTGATTACATTACGATCATTTCATATCGATTATTGGATGTAGTTGTATGATTTTATACACCTACATTCTGGCGCCGACTAAAGGGACCGAGTAACATCTTTAGATACCTTGAGAAACGATCAAAATAGTAGAATCTAAAGATCCTAATCGTCTATGATGATAGTTGAAGCTAAAAAGAGGAACTCTTGTAGTTGGTTTTAAAGATTATGTTTGTAGATACATTACATATTTCTAACCATGAGTTTCCTGAACTCATGGGTTTGTTTGTTACCTTCGAAAAACCACCATTTCTAGTTTTTTTAAAGTTTAGGTAGTTTCAATTTCGGGTTATAAGTTCATGTTAGAATTGCAAAAAAGTGTCGATCCTTTAGGTTTCTTTTGCTAAGTGAGTTGTTAAAAAGATTCACAAGCTCCCAAAATAACATCTATGATGTTTGGTTGAAGTTGTAAGAAACTTCATCTCACTGGCAGACAAAGAACTAAGATGTTTTACGTTTCGAGTCAAAATTTTCAAAATCTAAGAAAGTGGTGTTGTCGGATCACACCACCGTCGGTAAATCGGCTCAAAACCATTGAGATAGGTTGCTGAGGTCGATACCAACTGTGTTTCCTTAAAAGCGTTTTGTCAAAAGTTCTTTCTCCTCTCCCTGTAAGACTTTGAGAGTGTAGAGTCGAATGGAAAACCAAAAAAGTCCTAAGGTAAGATTATCCTTGACGGATTTTGAGGAAATCATAGAGAGAGGCGGTTCGTATTCAGTTCACGCCTTAATTAATTGCAATGTATGAGTGGTGATTCCATCAAGTTTCAACGAAGGAAGTCACCGCATCAAAATCCGACCAAAGTTACTTTTCCGACCACCCGTATGGCCGAGTAATGGTACCTAGTAAAAGGAATGTTAGGACAAATAATGATTAATACCTAGGGAAAGTACTGATAGCGACGTATCAGTAATCTATTTCACAAAAAATATCCTAGCAGTCAAACAAACTAATTTGCCGAGTTCAGCGTGACAAAAGTAGGAGAATCGTACTTATGTCTGAGTACTGTTGAACTGACGGAACCTTTCACTACACCATATCCTGTATTTTGCAACGCTTCATTTCGGAGCTGTGCACGTCTATATCCGTTGCGCACCAGAAAATACGAAGAAAAAGAAACCAGGATATGCATGCCTTTATTAAAATAGTTGAGGGCTTAAATGTCTCTCAAATTCTTATTATCTTTTCCTTTTATTTTCGTTTTTCTTATTTTCTTCTCTCCCAACATCGAGTTCTCCTCCCCCATTTTTTCTTCTCTTCTTAAGTTCTGACCCTAAGCCGAGAACTCGAAATCAAATGAAGTTTTCATGAATCAAAACCATCTCCTGAACCCTCGTCCGGAAATCAAACCCTCGTCCGGAGATCAAACCCAATATATCAATAAACAAACCCTAGAAATCGTTTTTTTGGTTAAGTTGAATGATTCTGTAAAGAGACCTCCAAATCAAACCATTTTTTCATAAATCAAAACCATTTCTTCTAAACCCTAGTCTCGTGAATCAAACTACTCCGGAAATCAAACCCAATATTTCAATAGACAAACCCTAGAAATCATTTTTTTTGTTAAGTTGAATGATTCTGTAAGGTGTGCTTGGATCCAATCTGAAGTTTTTTCCTCTAGTGCTGAACTAATGAATCCTATATGGTATGAATTTTATAGTCATAGATTTATTTCCCTTCTCAGGTTTAGTTTTTTTCTTTTCTTATAATTATCCTTTAAAGCCCTAGATTTATAATATTTTCCCCTAATTGTTTCTTTGTTTCTTAATCAGGAGATGAAGATAGTTTATGGTGATTTATTTCCTGATTCATCACACCATTGTTCTTGTGGCTTGCTTTGATCTTCAATTTCATGGTTTTAAGGGTGGAGAAGAAGGGATTTCTAGGTTGTTGTTTTATTATTGCTCATAAAGTCAGTCATATGCCTACCTCTTCTTGTTTGAACAATCAATTTATTGTTTTCAATGATTGAGGTGAAAAACCTAATTGTGTGTCTGATTCTGTGGTTTTGCAGGTCCTAAATTTCCTACCAAAAAGAGACATTGTTTGGGTTTCTCTATCATTGATATGGAGAATGATTTAATTCTTCTTCCTGAAGAAGAAGAAAATGCAGAACCTGCACAAAGCTGTACAGCCATAGGTATATTGAGCGGGTGGTTTTCCTTTTCTCACCTTTGATTCAAACTGTATACTAGCGTAATTTGTTATGATGGGATTTTGTTACTGATATAAAGACACTCATTTGTTTGTGGAGGTCATGGGATGAATTCGGTTGATCCTGCAGTACGACACTAGATCTCGCAGGCATACCTCATACCCATGTTTTTGCAGTTCTAGTCCATTGTAGGTTTCAAATGAAGGAGTAAGTATAAATCTAACTATAACTTATCTGTGTAAGTTTTATATCTATTGAATTTTGTCTCTGATTTTGCGATTCGTTGTCCTGTGTAAGAGTAAATATATACTAACCATAAACACTACATTTAGTTCGTACTTGGACTAAGTTTTATTTATCTTTTTGTGCCATGTTGATACATATTCTGCTTAAATACGTTAGTCATGCTAAACCTTTTTTTTCCTGTTTGAGAGTCCTCGGTGGTTTCTGAAGCAAGAAGTCTCAAAAATTATTAAATCTATAAATAGGCAGCTTCGTGAAAAATCTGTTAAGACAAAGGTCAGAATAAAGACTAATAATAGGTGTTATTGTGTTGTGAAACCATTTCCTTTCTGTGTCTTATCCTTATTTTCTTATACAGGTTGGTGTATTTTCTGTTCTGAGAGAACTTGTAGTTGTCCTACTAGACTGCCTTGCTGACCATATTGCAACTCTTGTTTCTGGGATTGAAAAAGCATTAAGCGTAAGTGATTAATTTTTAGACCATGCCATATGATTTTGTTGTAATTTCTTTACTTCTAATCTGATCTGCCTTTGCATATTTATATTCTTCTTTATCTGTTCCAGGAATCCTCAAACTTGTAGATTGAGGCACTCATTTTCACAAGATTGGTTATGTCTTCACATTCACTGTCTGTTTTCCATCCTTACATCAAGGTAAAGAAGGTAAAGATAGAGTTTTATCTTACTTTCCACTATGCGTTCTTCTTTTCGGTAGGATATCTTATTTTCCTCTTTTATTTCTTAATAAAAAGCGAAGCACTTCAACAAGCTTTGTCTCTCTAGACTGTTGTATTGGCCTTTAAATACTAAATGGGAATTAGACAAGGTTTCCAATAGCTATATGGGGAAAATCCTTAGGTTGTCTTAAGGGGTTACTATTATATAGGGTTGGGTATGGGAAGTCTATGTTCTTTTTATTTGTCTCTTCAATTAGACAAGGTTTTCAAAACTATGGTTAGAGCATACTCTTATTCTGATTTGTAGTTTATCTTCAGTACAAATTATGTATTGATTGAAAAAGGAAGTAAACATCTGAAGTTTGATCTTGAGTACGTTTGAACTTTTATTTTTGTATCTCTTTAACTCATATCAGTTAAAATATTTTACATATGCTGACTATACATACTCTCCTATTTTCAGGTTTTGCTGCAATAGAAGTTTGGGATGGCCAAACCCTGCATCAGGACTGAGTATTATGCATGCTTTGTAGACGAATAAGTTTTGCTGAGGGTAAGAAAGTTGAGTTTGGCTTAACTGTAGTTTTAGCACGCACTTTGTGCATTTTATTTGAGTTTGCACCTCTTACTGTAGTCTTTGTCCTGTGGTTCCTGTCTTAGAGTACAACATTTAACTTCAAAATGCAGGTTATATTATTTACTGATGTGATGTTTCTTATGTATATGATGTGCTGGTCAGACATCTGCACTTCTATCTTGCCGGATTCTACTATATTCCGTGCATATGCTATTCTTCAGGTACAAAACTAGGTACTCATTCTATTGAACTGTATGTTTTAATCGTATGTGCAAGATTACACAGTTGATTGTTTTGGATACTTCGCATTGATACTAATTATTCCAGGTCATTGCCTTCTGTATAGTTTCCAAACACAGTGTTGGCTTTCTGTAGCACAGTAACGTCTTATAGGGAACTTTTCCAACTCCCCAGTCCCCACACAGATCACTAGTCGGTTCAAAAAAAAGAAAGAAGCTGTACTCCATACTATACAACCTTGAACAGAAATACTCTCCTTTTCTCCTCTCTTCATTTATTTCTTAAATCAAAATTCAAAATTAGGGTTTTCAATTTTCAAATATTTGTCCCTCTCTAGTAACAGAATCCCTCTCATCATTCTTTGAAGTTTGAAGAAAAGAATGAGTTATGGAGGAAAACTATGTAATGTATTAGGTGAATTAGGTTACGAAGGACATGATAAATGATCCAGATAGTTTTGAATGGCCATTTCAATACGAAGAAGTCCGTCATCTTCTTGATTGGATATGTTCTAGTCTTCGTCCTACTAATGTACTTTCTACGTCTGATCTCTCCATGTAAGTTTTTTTTGAAGATTATTTGATCGATTAGTTATACATTATAGAAATCGCTACAGAATGGATCGTTTTAGACGCCTTCATATATCATTTTGCCACGTTTTGCCTTTCCCCCCCTCCAATTTTACGGTAAATAAACCAGAACTGGCTACATTTTTCTTTCCCTGAGTGAAAGCTACTTGCAAAGCATGAGTGTTAACTGTTAACTATTAGTTTCATAAAGCCTGTCTTTTTCATTTTCCCAATTTCCAACACATTACTGCACACATTAGCTGATTATCTATTCGCCAGGGGGAGGACTTGGACTTTGTATATGATAGCATTTCAGCATTTTCAAGTAGGAGAGATAACCAAGAGGCTGTTTTTGGGGCTGAGGAAGGATTGAAAGATATACAGTGAGAATCCTTTTCTAGTACTGAATTTTATAAATATGTGCTGGACAGTTTCTTGCTCATGCTATATAATACATGCTTGCGTTGTCTATCAAATTAAGACCTTGAGATCTTTGGCCAGCTGTCTTGCGTTTCTTTGTAGAACGATAGGAATTAAAAAAAATTAGGCATCATGTGTGATCTTGTTATGTTAAAGCTGTGTTTATTCTGTTAAACTCCGAGTGTAGTAATTTGTCAATTTGGAAACCAAATTTCTTTTGGAACACACCTACTATCTCTTTTATTCTATCCATGTGAATGTGGTGCGACTCCCATTTGAACTGTATAGATTTGGTCACAACCCAACAATTATAGGGATTGGAACATTTTAGTCCGTATCTATAATTTTATGAGTGCCTGTTGTTACCACTGTTGTTTCTTCATCTGGAGATGCTTGGTTTCTGCAGTGTTTCCGGGGTAGCAACTGGCACTCATAAAATTGTCCCACAATCCTACTCGTGGTTGAGACTAACGCGTTCTCTTTGATAATGCTGACCCTTCACATTAAATTTCTATTTGCAATTTATGACTTGCTATGTCCTACGTGGTACATTAGATGAACTGCATTTAATTTCTTTTTTTTGTAAAGGCTGGAATAACACAATATTACGGTAGCATTGTTAATGAATTGGTTATCTTTTCCAGGGATGGAAACTTGCTTTATGTTACAACAACATTGATGTTTTCTATATGTTGAACACTGTGTGGAGACGAGGATGGATCGGTTTGCAAAGGATGGACTGATAAAGTACCGGATTGTATGCCAACAAGTTAATTTTGGTTCGGGAATAATGGGCCAAAATGTGCTCGGCATAATTCCGGTGAGAGCAAATAGAATTCTTTGAAAGACGATCAGTTTATCAATCTTTGACTGTACATGTTTTTTTTGTTGTTCTATAATTTGATCAAGTGCTGTCATCTGCCTGCAGCCAGTCATTGAAGAATTTAGCAGTGAAAAGCTTCAGCAGGCTTATCGATGCGCAATGCCTCACTTAATAATAAGCGTTGCACAAATAGGGAAAATAAAACATTGCACCAGATGTTGTGCAACGTTTATAAGCGTTGCGCATAATTTGTGCAACGGATACTGTTCGTTGCAAAATGATGTACAACGCCGTTTTGCTAACAGTTATTATTGTTGTACTTTCTTTATAGAACCTTTTCGAAAACAGTTCAAAGTGAGGTGGTGTATGCTTGCTGACGTAGGTGAAATTCTCGGAGGAAAAGGTGGACTCGACCCGATGGCCAGCCTTTTGGGAACCTGCAGAATTTTTAGGAATCGAACAGTAGCGGGAACCAGCATGCAAGAGGGAGTTACAAACTCGCGACAGGAAAGTAGCCATCGACCACGACCCGAGGCGAATCGAGAACCAGCCGCAGGAATGGCGACCGTAAACGAGGAGGTCAACTTGGATCAGGACGAGGACCACACTTTCTTAGGACGTATCGAGCCGAGTCAAAGGAGACCCGAAAACATGGTAGATGGGTTGACTGCATCGGACACTGAAGACGATGAGGAAGCACTGCTAGCTCTGGAAGACCGCCGACGAGCCAGATAGCATGTTGAACACCAAGCCGCTTTGGATCGGGAGGAAGAACGACTCCGATAAATTCGGTTAGGAAAGAGGAATGAAACCCAAGTACAACCAGTACCCCCACCAATGCCACCACCGGTACCACCGCCAGCTGCACCAGGAAACCACCAACCCTATCCTTCTAGTCATGAGAGCACGAACCCGACTTTGATGACGATATTGGCGAACCAGAGGAGGCAGGAAAAATTTATGAGGGAGCTGCAAAGGAGAAATATAACACTTGAACAAGAGATCACCGACTTAGAAATCAAGGGTCGAGATCGCGAGGATCATCTAGCCGAGGAGCGTCAAGTAACTAGACCCGATCAGACATACACGTACACCCCTGTGACCCCGAGGACCTGTACCCGAGCCCATCAACCCGGGAGCCGAATACGGTCATCCTGAAAACTCATCAACCGAAGAAGAAGCATCAGAGCAGAATGAAAGATCTTATAATGCAACTAAAGCTAAGCTAAGGAAACTCGAAGAAATGGTTAAGGAGCTAGAGGAGATGGTGAGGATGACAAATTGGTGGAGGTCATCAACGAAGCGGAAAAGTCCCCCTTCACTCGTGGATTGGAGCAAGCGCAGTTCCTTCCAAAGTGCACTTTACCTACATTTCCATCTCGGTACGATGGCACTAGAGACGCTGTGAAGCACATTAAGATGTATATGATGTCACTATTGCAATGGAAGAATAACGATGTAGTCATGTGCAAATTCTTCCCGGCAAGCCTAGAAGGTGAAGCTAAGAATTGGTTCTACACTTTACCCGAAGGATCAATCGGAAATTATGGGGCCCTAGTAGAAACTTTTCTTGAAACCTACATGCACAACAACATTGCTAGGCCAAGAGTAAACAAACTATTCACTTTGGCAAGAAGATTCCGGGAGCCTCTGAGATCACTGACCGACAGATGGAGAAAACTGTGCACCGATATCGGGAAGGTACCTGTAGACCAACAAATATTCGGGTTTGAGAATTTCCTCGGAAAATCAGATCCCATTTGGATAGCTATGTTTACCGAAAAGCCACAGACACTGAAGGAGATGAGAAAGATGCAAGAACATTACATTGCCTTGGAAGAGATACAAGAGGGAGCACAGGATAGGGGCGTGCAGGAGGCCAGCTAGCGCGGCAACATAAATAATTTCCAAGGAAATCTTGAAGCGGCCCGAAAAGAGGACGGGACCCAGCACAATAGGTCAGTAAAAATGGAGTGGGTCGAAAAGGGAAAGAAACCCCGATACGAGCCAAAGATATATACGCCCCTGAATGCACCATTGGAAGAAATCTTCAAGGAAGTAGAAAAAAGAGATGACATCAGGTACCCGAAGACCCGAGGAATACAGTTAGACGAGACGAAGAACCATCCCGAGTTCTACTATTATCACCAGTTCAGAGGACACTCGACTAATGACTGCCGAGAAGTAAAAGATATAGTTCAGCATCTGATTCGGGACGCATATTTGAGGAAGTTGGTCAAACAGGAGGTACCAGCACCCGATGCTCTAGTACATCAAGTCAGGATTGCTCGGGGAACCCAATTTCTATGTAATACAATTATACAATCTTGCATTACGCGCCACAATGACTATATTTGGGATCAGGAATTACGTCAAGGATTCTTAAGAGAGATCGATCGGGGAAGGAAATATTTAGTGTGGCCAGGACCTCGCCCATGGAGGCGTGGATGATGCAACCAGTCATATTTTCAGCTAAAGACGTCCCGATGAATGGCCAATCACATGGAGATCCGCTAGTTATCACCTTACTGATAGAAGAGTGGGGCGTAAAGAGGATGCTGATTGATAGTGGAAGCTCTGTAGAAGTTCTTTTTTATGACACGTTCAAGAGAATGGAATTATCCGATGATATCCTAATCCCATCAACCTACAGGATTTATGGTTTTAATGGAACATTGACTATACCGAAGGGGGAGGTTTTGCTAAGGGTCTCGGACGGAGAGGGGTACATAGATACCCTTACTACTTTTTGTGTAGTAGATGTCGTATCACCATATGAAGCAATCATCGGGAGACCATGGATTACGGGTATCAAACGGGTTGTGTCCGCTTACCATCAGAGGCTGAGATTTCCTACCTACAGGGGTGTAGTCGAAGTCCTAGGTGATCCACAATCCTCTAGGCAATGCATCCAGGTGGACATCCAACAGAAACAAGATAGGAAAACAAGATTACGCCGAGAAAAGAACAAGGCCAAAGAAATCAAAGCCAGCCAAGAGTTGGAGAAGATAATCTCACAAGCAGTTATGTCATATGAAGCAGGCGAAGATAAAATCTTATAGAAATCAACAGTAGCAACACCAATCGGGGATCCAAAGCTGAACTTCACAGTTCTAGAACCTACTCGGGAGGTCAACCTGGGGACGGAAGAAGAACCGAAGATAGTAAAGATCGGGTCGTTGTTATCAGAAGAAGAGTCAAACCGATTGATAACTTTACTTCGAGAGCATATGGACGCATTTGCATGAAAGATGCGCGATATGGAAGGTATCGATCCCGAGGTGTATTGTCACCACCTAAAGACAGACCCGAAGTTTAAACCAGTCCGATAGAAGATGTGCAGTGAAAAGATGAGGGTACCCAAATATACCTCAATCTAAAACTTTTCCACCTATAAGTCCTCTTACCGAAAGTGATTGTCTATGGACTGAGTCGAGACAATACAACGAATCGGTATTCACACTTTGTGTGATTGTCTACGGATACGAGATCGAGACAATACAACAATCAAAGTGTGATTACTTGATAATAGGTTCGGGCTTAACCAAATTTTATAGGATCACTATCAAGTAATACGGAGTTAAGGTTTGTGTAATTTACTTTAAATTATAATAACAACAATTATAATTGCGGAAAACAAAAGTAAATGACACAGCAATATTTTGTTAACGAGGAAACCTCAAATGGAGAAAAACCCTGGGACCTAGTCTAGAATTGAATACTCTCAGAATTAAGCCGCTATACAAAATCACACCAACTTCGTATAGTTGAGACCAAGCAATTAAACCTATAGTTCACCTAGTTTCTTCAGTATCCATGCGCTTCCGACATCCAATAAGTGCACATACTGAAACAATTCCTTTGGTTCGTATTCCAAACAGTAAAGGAACAACAAATCTGTTTGGTAAGAACTCTATTCAATCTCAGTGATATGAGTTAGACAAAGGCTCTTCTGTTTAATCCAATAAACTCCTTTGTCGGGTTTAGATCAATCTAATTAATAACTACCAAAGTAATTGAGATTAGATTTTGCAATCAATAATAGAATCTACCAAGATACTAAATACTTATGCCGATCTACGCTGAAAAAGCGGGGGTCTAATAACCTCTCCCAATATTTCGCTTAACAATCTGTATGGACTAACTCCAATATAATTTTAAGAGAATCAACTAGACAGTCAGACTCAATCTTAATAAAAAGTATATCAAAGAGGTATATCTCAATTTCTCGATTCAATCCTCACTCAAACAAATAGAAATCTACGAGACTGATTGAATACAAGATAAATAACTCGAACGGTACTAATGACCAATGTTCAAGGATCAATCAATTTCAATCAACAACCAAAGGTTGGATTTACCAATTGATCGATACAACGCACAACCTGTGATATTTCAATTATATAACAAAATATAATGCGGAAAAGAAATAACACAGACACCAGAAGTTTTGTCAACGAGGAAACCGCAAATGCAGAAAACCCCCGGGACATAGTCCAGATTGAACACACATTGTATTAAGCCGCTACAGACACTAGCCTACTACAAACTAACTTCGATCTGGAATGTAGTTGAACCCCAATCAATCCCACACTGATCCAATGCTCTCCTTATGTCTCTGATCCCAGCAGGATACTATGCACTTGATTCCCTTAGATGATCTCACCTACAACTAAGAGTTGCTACGACCCAAAGTCGAAGACTTTAATAAACAAATCTGTATCACACAGAAAAGTCTACATGAATAGATAAATCTGTCTCCAACAGAAATACCTACTAGTTTTGTTCCGTCTTTTTATAAATCAAGGTGAACAGGAACCAATTGATATACCGGACTTATATTCCCGAAAAACAGCCTAGAAATATCAATCACCCCACAATAATCTTAATCGACTAGCGAAACAAGATATTATGGAATCATAAACGATGAGACGAAGGTGTTTGTGACTACTTTTCTATCTTGCCTATTGGAGATATAAATCTCAAGCCAATCTTACGATTGTACTCGATCACGATAGAAATAGCAAGATCATATCACACAACTACAGAGAAAATAGTTGGGTCTGGCTTCACAATCCCAATGAATTCTTTAAGTCGTTAACCTACATGGTCTCAAGAGAAACCTAAGGTTAAAGGAGAATCGACTCTAGCTTATACAACTAGTATCACACAGGAGGTGTGGGGATTAGGTTTCCCAGTTGCTAGAGTTCTCCTTTATATAGTCTTCCAAATCAGGGTTCGTAATCTAAGTTACCTTGGTAACAAAGCATTCACTATTCACTATTAGATAAAAACCTGATTAGATTCAAGCTAATATCTTTCAACCGTTAGATCGAACTTAGCTTGTTATACACAAATGAAATGTAACTTCATTTAGGTTTGAGTAACCGTACTTAAACGTGTACACCTAGTTGGTTCAACAATAGTTAACCAATGGTTAGCCATATGAGCACTTTCATACCAACCTTATTCATCTTCACCATAACTAGTTCAAATGACTAGAGAGTTGTTCAATTGCTTAGATCTCATAGAAGTATATAAGACACAATCGAAGCAAAAACGATTTTTATTCACTCGAATTGATTCATGAACATTATAGCCATGGTTTGCAAAGATTGCATTCCTTAGTTTATAAATGTCTTAGTTCACGAATAAACCGTTTTTAGAAAATAACCCACTTAAGTACGCATACCGGTACGCATACTTAAGTACCCGGATTGGGCTTGTTTTTAGTTCACAAACTCCAGCAGAAATTCACGGGATGTGAACTTCTAGCAGTACGCGTACGGGTATGTGGACTTAGCTCCGGACATCCGAAACCGGTAAAGTATTCATACTTTGGTTCAAGGATTTTGGCCTTACACAAGTATGAGTTCACATACAATGTTTATATCCATTCAAGGTTATATATTCTAAACTCTCATTTCAATCATTTAAACATTCTTAGAGGATGTTATATAGCGGTTATTCACACATAATTTTTCATCAAAGCGATTTTCAAGAGATTGAAACAATCAACATGACTTTCGTCAGGAGTAAAGATGAACTTGGCCAAAGCGAAAGCTTACCAACACATATTTCGAGAAATAGATAAGCGAGATAAACTCGGATCGAAATAGCAAATATGTATAATCGAGGTCTATTTAGCAATACGACTTTTCTCTCAAGATAGGAGATAGAATAGATAGACTTTTGAGTGATAGATAAGTTCAAGTCTCCACATACCTTTTTGTCGATGAAGATCCACCAGTTCCTTGAGTAGTTCTTCGTATTTGCATGATGAACGCCGTGGAGTCTAGGGCTCAACTACACTTACTATCCTAGTCCGAGACTTAGCTATAACTAGACTAGAAATCAAGACTTATAGTTTTGGAAACTAAACTTGACAAACAAGCTTGAGATAACAACACTTGCGAGTTCGACCGAGCAGTGCTCTAACAATCTCCCCCTTTGTCAATTTTAGTGACAAAACTATCAATACATATGGAATACAAAATAAATAAACTTTGCAGCTTCTCGTCCACTGCATGATCTCCTTGGTTCTTCAACATTACTCGAAATATTTGTCACTTCCAAGTACTCCAATGATTCCAAATATATTCAAATCAGCATTGTTGTTGAAGATCCGTAGCCGTAACAATGAGAAAACAATAGCTCTCAATCATTGTTATACAGTGTCATAGTATTATTACAATGCATCAAAGTTCAATTGTATCACAACTTTGAAAACAATACTATGGTGATATGTATCACTCCCCCTTAGTCAATACTTCATCTCACATGAAAATCACTCCCCCTTACATAATGATCCGAAAACTATATGTATTTGTAGTGTGAACTACACATTAATTCTCCCCCTTTTTGTCAATAAAATTTGCAAAGGTACGAAAACTAGTGGGATCCTAATGAAATTCCCATAGAGACACTTCATGACCAAAAGAAAGTACATATCAACGTTTTTAGATGCAATCATATAGTCGAAAATAAATGCATTCATCAAGGAGTTTATAAAGATACAAGATAACCCCTATAATATTCCACAGCCGCACTCACCACAAAGATTTAGCAATTAAGCACAGTTCAATTAAGAACTCTCCCCCATAAAATGTCATTCCTAAGAGAACAACAAGAGCGACCTTACTTTCACGAAAAAGAAGGATTTCTTTGGACAATAACAAATCACATGAAACATGATTTCTATCCAAAAAATCTCAACTGAATTAACCACAAGAGAACCCATGACTAATTCAATTGGAAATGCTCACATAATAAAACTTACGGAGCCGCACAGTATATACATAAAAATATGGATCAGGGAAGATCAATATTGTGGAATAAACAAAGATTCATTCTATTCTTCATCATTATTTGCACAATGACATATAATAGACTTAATCTTTGTAAACAAAAGCCCATCCTATCTTCCATCAATATTTGCATAATGACATAATAGGCTTATCTTTTGTTTGTCAAAAGTTCATTCAATCTTTTATCAATACTTGCATATCGACATATGAAGGACTTAACTTTTGACCACGTATGGGACAATCATAGTTCACGGACGTAAACCCACATATCCCATAACAAGTTGCAATATATAAAACCATAAAGATTAATACTGCAAAATCATATTCCAAAAAAACTTTAGAATTTAAATAAATATATCTAAAAACATTGAAGATGAAAATCGTTGGAAATATCTATGTGTACTCACAATAATGGCTATTCCAAACCCTAGTTATCCTTCTTAAAACACAAGAATAAATTCTCATAAGAAGTTTTCCTAGACAAAAAAAGAAAATCAACAAGCTAATAAACCAAGAACGACTCCTAAGCCATCAAAACCTAACACGAACTAAATCAAATAGACTTTTCGGAATCCTCATGAGCCTTGAGATCTTTGAGCTTGTGATTGACAGCATCCACTGCTTCTTCAGAGAAGATATCCTCGTTGAGAAGTTCTTTAACATGTGTCTTTTTGAGACCAAGGTCATAAGTAACCTTTTTCAATTCAGTTTTTAACACATCAAGACTCTTCAACGTATCAACGATTTGTAGTTTTGCTTCCTCAAAGTATTTAAGAAAATCATGAACCACTTCAGCAGAAACCATATCCTCATTCTGAATATCCTGATGTGTATAGGCATTAGGATGAATATCTTCTATTAGAGTTCTTTTCTTCCTCCCTTTGGATTCGAAACCAATACCTTTATCAAGAAAACATCTTACAAAGCCACCAGAGCGTGAAGAAGAAGACATTATTGACAAACCACAAGATAACTCAGAGTATGTGTACGTGACTCAAAGGTTTGGTATTTAAAAGGTTTCTTAGGGAAGGTAACTTTTAGGGTTTCCAAAATTAATTCGTGACGGTAACATGGGTACCCGTACGAACATAACTTTACCCATAAAATAACAACACAAAGGGTCGTATTTTACGACACAACATAAATTTTGCTACGTGAAAATTTTCAAGAAAAAATATGGCTCAATAAATTTTATATCTTCAGAGAAAATCAATTTAGAGCACAACAGTAGCAAGTAACGAAAAACTTCTTTAAAGGAAAACAAAACAAAGAAGGAACAACATCAGACACAACCAATACTTAAGAAAAGTTGTCTGCAGACAATAGTTCAGCTATGGACAATAAGAAAATAGCTCAACTACACAGAAAGCAATTTTGCCAACAGTATACCTGATTATTAACATATCTTACTCAACAAGATTTTTATGAGTAAGTTCTTAACCCTTGTGATTAGTTAGCACAAGTATATATGAGCCCTATGCTCATTAGGTGAAATGTGTTTACGGTTGAGTCTCTTTTTCCTTTCGAATCTAGGAAAGAATCTCGTTTGATGTGAAAAATTATCATAAAACTTACTGTCATCAAAATACGAGACATAGTTTGAGTTCTTACCATAAGAATTTCGACTAGAAGAAGTTGACAGCCTATTGATGATTTCTTTATAACCTTCAATTATCACCTTTAGGTTATTTTTCATATCATCATTTTTCCTTCCCTCACCTGATACATCAAAAGTAACATTATCTCCCTTTTTGATAGAAGAAGATTCTTGATCTCTTCTTAAACGATTTTTGTTGAGTCGTCTGTTATGCTTCTGAGCATTTGAGGAACTCATCGAACTGACTTTCCTGGTAGAATACACAGGGTGAGTACTGAAACCAATTGGTTTAGATATACGAATGTCAGTTACACCTTTGAGAATCAAGTCTAAGGTGTGTTGAAGTTGAACAATGGAATTGTTATTCAACCTAGAGTTTCTCTTTTTCTTAACAGGCCCTTTTGAATTACAAAAGAGACATACTTTCTAATCACAAGGGTGATTAGATAGTACAGACTTAACATTATCGTTTGGAGATTTCTTCCTTCCATGTGATGTGGAACATCCTTGATTAGAGGAGACAATAGGCACATCTTTTCCAATAGGAAGGGATTCCGGTTTTACTTCTAGAACTGGAACTCTTTCAGTTGTGAAGAAGTAGATGGTATAGTAGACCTTTTGGAACATCCTTGAATCGAGAGTTTACTCAAGCAATGTTTTATTTCCAAAGCATCCTTTTTGAGGCTCGCCTCGAGTAGGAAACGTGAAGACTGAACTTCAGTATTTTATTTGCAATGAGTTTTTCCTTTAGAGTCACAGTCTCTTACTATACCAAGAAGAACATTGACATTGTTTTTCAACTGATTAAATCTATCAGCTAGGATTCTAACAAGGTTTAGAATCATTATGCTCTCTCCAGCTGCTTCCCATTCGTCGGAGTTAGACTCTTTTGAAGGGTTATCGGAATAACACATGTCAGTGTCTTTCTATTTCGTTACAACGCTTGTTTCATCTATATTTGAGATTGACGAATCTTTCCCATTAATAGAAATTGTCGAAAATGAACTTTTGTTTCTGGTGACGCGTTTATCAGAGAGATTACAACCGTCCATATAGTCAGATCACTACAAACACAAACTTACAAGGTCTTAAACGTGTTTTCCTGCTCTTATACCAATTGAAAAAGCGGGGGTCTAACAACCTCACCCAATATTTCGCTTAGCAATCTGTATGGACTAACTCCAATATACTTTTAAGAGAATCAACTAGACAATCAGACTCAATCTTAATAAAAAGTATATCAAAGAGTTATATCTAAATTTCTCGATTCAATCCTCACTCAAACAAATAGAAATATGCGAGCCTGATTGAATACAAGAGAAATAACTCGAACGGTACCAAAGACCAATGTTCAAGGATCAATAAATTTCAATCAACAACCAAAGGTTGGATTTACCAATTGAGCGATACAACGCACAACCTGTGATATTTCAATTATATAAAAAAATATAATGCGGAAAAGAAATAACACAGACACCAGAAGTTTTGTTAACGAGGAAACCGCAAATGCATAAAACCCCCGGGACCTAGTCCAGATTGAACACACACTGTATTAAGCCGCTACAAACACTAGCCTACTACAAACTAACTTCGGTCTGGACTGTAGTTGAACCCCAATCAATCTCACAGTGATCCAAGGTATAGTTGCGCTCCTTACGTTTCTGGTCCCAGCAGGATACTACGCACTTGATTCCCTTAGCTGATCTCAAACACAACTAAGAGTTGCTACGACCCAAAGTCGAAGACTTTAATAAACAAATCTGTATCACACAGAAAAGTCTACATGAATAGATAAATCTGTCTCCCACAGAAATACCTACGAGTTTTGTTCCTTCTTTTGATAAATCAAGGTGAACATGAACCAATTGATATACCGGACTTATTTTCCCGAAGAATAACCTAGAAATATCAATCACCTCACTATAATCTTAATCGACTAGCGAAACAAGATATTGTGGAATCACAAACGATGAGACGAAGGTGTTTGTGACTACTTTTCTATCTTGCCTATTGGAGAAATTAATCTCAAGCAATTCTTACGATTGTACTCAAATACGATAGAAACAGCAAGATCAGATCACATAACTACATAGAAAATAGTTTGGTCTGGCTTCACAATCCCATGAAGTCTTCAATTCGTTAACCTACAGGGTCTCGATAGAAACCTAAGGTTAAAGGATAATCGACTCTAGCTTATACAACTAGTATCACACATCAAGTGTGGGGATTAGGTTTCCCAGTTGCTTGAGTTCTCCTTTATATAGTCTTCCAAATCAAGGTTTGCAATCTAAGTTACCTTGGTAACAAAGCATTCAATATTCACCGTTAGATGAAAACCTGATTAGATTCAAGCTAATATCTTTCAACCGTTAGATTGAACTTAGCTTGTTATACACAAATGAAATATAACTTCATTTAGGTTTGAGTAACCGTACCTAAACATGTACACCTAGGTGGTTCAACAATAGTTAACCAATGGTTAGCCATATGAGCACTTTCTTATCAACCTTATTCATCTTCACCATAACTAGTTCAAATGACTCAAAAGACCTAGTTAGAGAGTTATTCAATTGCTTAGATCTCATAGAAGTATATAAGACATAATCGAAGCAAAAATGATTTTGATTCACTCGAATCGATTCATGAACATTATAGCCACGGTTTGCAAAGATTGCATTCCTTAATTTATAAATGTCTTAGTTCACGAATAAACCGTTTTTAGAAAATAACCCACTTAAGTACGCATACTGGTACGCATACTTAAGTACCCAGATTGGGCTTGTTTTTAGTTCACAAACTCCAGCAGAAATTCACGGGATGTGAACTTCCGGCAGTACGCATACGGGTATGCGGACTTAGCTCTTGACATCCTAAACCAGTAAAGTACGCATACTTTGGTTCAAGGATTTTGGACTTACACAATTATGAGTTCACATACAATGTTTATATCCATTCAATGTTATCTATTCTAAACTCTCATTTCAATCATTGAAACATTTTTAGAGGATGTTATATAGCGGTTATTCACACACAATTTTTCATCAAAGCGATTTTCAAGAGATTGAAACAATCAACATGACTTTCGTCAGGAGTAAAGATGAACTTGGCCAAAGCGAAAGCTTACCCACACATATTTCGAGAAATAGATAAGCGAGATAAACTCGGCTCGAAATAACAAATGTGTATAATCGAATTCTATATAGCGATACGACTTTTGTCTCAAGATAGGAGATATAATATATAGACTTTGAGTGATACATAAGTTCAAGTCTCCACATACCTTTTTGTCGATGAAGATCCACCAGTTCCTTGAGTAGTTCTTCGTCTTTGCATGATGAACGTCGTGGAGTCTAGAGATCAACTACACTTACTATCCTAGTCCGAGACTTAGCTATTAGTAGACTAGAAATCAATACTTTTAGTTTTTGAAACTAAACTTGACAAACAAGCTTGAGATAGCAACGCTTGCGAGTTCGACCAAGCAGTGCTTTAACATACGCAACTAATCAATCAAATATATCAAAGATAAACCGATTATAGTTGGATCCCAGCCGATCAAGTTTTGTGCACACTGATAGACGCATTATTGTGTCTAATTTATCTCAATTGTATATATTGTTAGTGTTCGATTTTGTATTTATTTTGTTATTTTATGTCTTTGTAGGTATTTTTAGAGAAATAAGCTCTTGAGGCGAAATTGGCTCGTAAAGTGGTGTTTTACACCCCAGGATAGAATACTAAAAGCACCCCAAAAATGTGTCGGAGGAACCCCGGAAAAATTACTATTTGCAACCCATAAGACAAGTGCTAAAGGGTCACCCGTGCAGAATTAGGGGGAGGACATCTTCTTCTCAAATTCAAAAAATGAATTTTGGCGAGAAAATATTTTCATTAAATGCAGAATTTGGATCGGATGTTTGGACGTGATTTAATGAGATTCAATCCCTGAAACTTAGTGGGTAGACTTGATATGACACTAGAAAGCTGGTATGGGTGTTCGTTTGGATCAGAATTGGCTGAATCGTGTCATGGAGCAAAACAGGGGAGTACGTGCAAAGGGAGAAGATATTCACGCGTCTACTGTTGTTGGAGTATGCTAGGAGAGTTTGGAATGTTTTGTGAGAATGTTAGATGTGTGTAAGAGTTAAACAAGGAAAGAAATACAACTGCAAACGCGTGGAGAAGCTAAAACAGGAAATTATTGCCATGAGAATAAAAATAATAAAGAGAAGATTTTTTGAAGTTATGGAGGAGATTCAATGTCTCAATGATGTATAAATAGGTTCCTAGGATCACATAGAAGGGTTGTCGAGAGTTTTGGGGGCTGAGAAGGCTTGAGGAGGCAAGAATCAGAGATTTACAGGACGCTGCCGCTGCTGTTTCTGCTGCTGCAGAAATGAAGAATACGAAGAACATAAGACACACGTAAACAGTCGCAAAGAACTATCGTTCTTCAACAGCAGAACTAGTTTATCGTTTATAAACAGCACTTCATTGTAACGGTGATTTCTGTAACGCCCATTGTTTAAGTAAACCTTATGTTATGAAGATTAGCTAAATCCTTAGTCCCAGTACCTCTCTCCCATTGTTTAATATTTGTGTATATAATTTTTATTAAATTTAAAAACTTGAATCTTCACAAGTCTTAGAGTTCGAATCATTTTTACTACAACTTCAAAATAACATCAATTTTTTGCGCCGCCGACGCGGATTTGATTTTAGATTTAGAGTTTTTAGATTTTTATTCTTTTGTTCTTTTTTACGTTTCTTGGGTATTTGTCTTTTTGTTGCAGGTTTTGAATCAAAGAGGAATTGGAGACGAAAGACCTGGGGGATTAAAAGCTAGACAAAGCGAAAAGAACGGAGAAAAGACAAAGATATTTTTTATTTTTAGATTTCATTTTTAGAAATTGTAAATAGGACTTTATTTTTGTAAATTTTTATTTTTGAACCTTTTTATTTTTTTATTTTTGGGACATTGGACTTTGGACTTAATTTTTTTTTTTAAACCCTACGGAAGGGTTATTAAATACAAAACTGTTTGCAGGGAAGGACGACGATTACGATATCGTCTCGGCCCCTCGGGTTCGTACACTTACACAGGAGTCAGTGGCCCAAGTCGACTACAACCGTTTCATCGCCCGTCTGGTACGGGAGGTAAGCTTCTAAACACCCGCGAATTCCCTGTCAGCGGGTTTACTGTCTTCCTTAAGGTGCATATATGTTGAGGTTTTGAATACGGACTTTAAAATCCTAGTAAAGGGCAAGGCCAGGCCATACAAGATAAGGGTTCGGATTTCATCACCGTTCTCTTCTTGCCTGCCTTAGGAACACATAACCTACGCGAAACCAAGCTTAAAATACTGATTAGAACGAGACCGATAGGGTAACGAGCTTGTAGGAAAGATATTCAAAGGGAAGTATTGGGTATCTTATTAGCTTAACTCAAAAGTTCAGTAAGATTACTGTGAGTCTACTAGAGCCACCCTAACGGGAAACGTTGCCAAATAGGTGGGGGTATCAAAGATCCTCATAGCTTCCCCTACTTCTCTTCGACTCACTTTATTCGAATCGATCTAGAGAGGTTTGCTAAAACGATACCTAGTTTCCTTTTGGAGGAATAGAAGCTGGTCTAGAAAAAATCTAAGGGAGCCATCATGCTTGTTGTTTGCTATATTTTATAGGTTTGATTTGGTCGAGTCAGCCTTGTATGTGATTGTGTAGAATTCCCTTGCAATTAAGAATGTCGAACTGGTATGATAGAAGCCAATACAATGAGTATCGACCTTAATCTGATTATGGACATCATCATTTTTATGACCATGGTGGGAATAGTAGTTGGGAACGCCAATCTTTTAAAGGTTATAGTTCATCCCATGGTGAGCCCAAGTACTATCCACACACGAATTGGTCTTACGAGAATAATTCTGATAATTCCTCTTTACTAGAGTCGACACGTAAGTTAGCTGAGACAACACGTAAGTTTGCAGAAATGAATAACTTAGTTATGGACGAAAATGCAACGAGTGAACTTTCTTTACCTTCTTTCCTAGATTATGTTTGGAAATCTTGTGAGTCGACCTAGAAGCTTTTGTTAGAGACCCAGAAAAGAACTTCTCTAAAAGATCTAATTTTTCAAAATAGTTTTTCCAATTTTACCCTTGATATCAATGGTGAATATTTGCCTAATTTAGAGGATGAGGTTAAAATAAAAGATACTAATTATTTAGATAAGGTTCAATCATCTTCGTACTATTATGATGATGAGGATAGTAATAATGAAGAATCTGAAATATTTAGGCATAGTGATCAGGAAACTATTAATCCAATTGAGCTTTGTAATGATGATATTATTTCTAGTTCAAATCCAAGTAATTTTTATGATTATTCACCTATTCAAAAGGACGAGGATTTGATTAGGGATACCACCGTTTTAGATGATGTAGTTTTTCCTTTTGATTACGAAGCCGATAGTTGTTTAGAGGAACGGGTTTATTCTGAAAATGCTGTTTTCTAGCGACTTAGAAACAATAGTCTTAGACGAAGAAGATAGACCCATAGAGATAGACGCATTATTGTGTCTAATTTATCTCAATTGTATATATTGTTAGTGTTCGATTTTGTATTTATTTTGTTATTTTATGTCTTTGTAGGTATTTTTAGAGAAATAAGCTCTTGAGGCGAAATTGGCTCGTAAAGTGGTGTTTTACACCCCAGGATAGAGTACTAAAAGCACCCCAAAAATGTGTCGGAGGAACCCCGGAAAAATTACTATTTTCACCCCATAAGACAAGTGCTAAAGGGACACCCGTGCAGGATTAGGGGGAGGACATCTTCTTCTCAAATTCAAAAAATGAATTTTGGCGGGAAAATATTTTCATTAACAGCAGAATTTCGATCGGATGTTTGGACGTGATTTAATGAGATTCAATCCCTGAAACTTAGTGGGTAGACGTGATATGAAACTAGAAAGCTGGTATGGGTGTTCGTTTGGATCAGAATTGGATGAATCGTGTCATGGAGCAAAATAGGGGAGTACGTGCAAAGGGAGAAGATATTCACGCGTCTGCTGTTGCTGGAGTGTGCTGGGAGAGTTTGTAATGTTCTGTGAGAATGCTAGATGCGTGTAAGAGTTAAACAAGGAAAGAAATACAACTGCAAACGCGTGGAGAAGCTAAAACAGGAAATTATTGCCATGAGAATAAAATAATAAAGAGAAGATTTTTTGAAGTTATGGAGGAGATTCAATGTCTCAATGATGTATAAATAGGTTCCTAGGATCACATAGAAGGGTTGTCGAGAGTTTGGGGGGCTGAGAAGGCTTGAAAATGCGAGAATCAGAGATTTACAGGCCGCTGCCGTTTTTGCTGCTTCAGAACTGAAGAACATAAGACATACGTAAACAGTCGCAAAGAACTATCGTTCTTCAACAGCAAAACCAGTTTATCATTTATAAACAGCACTTCATTGTAACGGTGATTTCTGTAACGCCAAAAAAGTGTTGCAGATTCGCTGTAATATTATTCTCCTTCAATAAAAACACCTTTTGAGCCATGTTTCTATCTTTTGAGCATGTTTTCACCATGAAGAGCTAAACCCCAACACTGGGGCGACGGAGGAGGCCGAACTTCATACATGGGTAAATTTATTTTTATTCTTTTTATGACTTTTGCACTAAAATTAATTGATATGATTTGATTTAATTGGTTGTCATTTGATTAGATGGGTCATGCTTAGCTTAGGCGATTTGATGTCCCATGCTTAACATTTACAATCAATGTTTTGAGAATCTACCTTGGCAAAACTAGAGTCCATGTTTATATTTCTTGAGATAAGATTGTTGAGAATAAATAAGTGAACCTTATGTTATGAAGATTGGCTAAATCCTTAGTCCCAGTACCTCTCGCCCATTGTTTAATATTTGTGTATATAATTTTTATTAAATTTAAAAACTCGAATCTTCACAAGTCTTAGAGTTCGAATCATTTTTGCTACAACTTCAAAATAACATCAATTTTTGGCGAAGATTATGAAACCCAATAAGAAATCTTCTTCGTCTTCAAATCTTCTTAAATCTTCAATAAACACCTGCACACAACAACTTGAATCTCTTGTGATCAATCACGCACAGAACGGAGTCTGTTAACAATGGATTATCACAAGATGTCTTTAGATCTACAAACAGTTCTAAAGATCCCATCGACACTTCGATCTAGTTTGAGTGAATCTTATATCAGAAGAGAAGATTCTCAAGAATAAACAAACTAGGTGCAATCAAAGTTCAACAACCGTTAGTCAATCAAATCAAATCGAAAACTAATAATAAACTGCAATTATCTAGTTTCCCACCAACGGTACTCGTAGAGCTTCTTGATCCCACAGAAGTCTTTAAACGAGCGGTCGTAAGAGATTTTTCCTAATAAGGGTACTTTCCTCTCCGAATAGATGGCTCCACCAGTAACAACACAACAAGGTAGTTTTGCTGGCTCTTTGGATAGTTTGCTCGAAATGAAAACTTGGGTATTTATAGACCAAGGAAGTTTGGACACCAAGGAATTTCCAAAACCGAAATATTCTTAAGATATGCAATATATTTCCTAATCGGTTTTCATAATTCCTAGAAATGCTCTGTCAAAAAATAACCGAAATCCTACTAGAAAATCTCCAATTAGTAAATGCACATTACCAATTTTTATTTTCCACAGAAATGCATTTTAATTGCTGGTAATTAAAAGCATATAAAATTAACAACCTTAATTAAAAGATTCTCAACTTATTTCGGTCCGTGATCTCCTTTAGTTATTAAGGAATATCTTTGAACAATAAAAGATAAGAGTTACTGAACATGTTCAAAGTATGTCGACATATTATTTCTTTGTAAATCCTTTTTCATATTTACAATCTTGGAACCGATTATACCACACTTCCAAACAAGTTTAGAACTGGTTCATCTGATTTCCAAGAACTATGTGATTGATCAAATATCAATACCCTAATCATGGGTTTACGGTTCTACCAAACACAAGGATTGGTTCTACCTCAATATGGTTACTGGGACCGGTTACATCAGTTACCAAGATCGGTTACATCAATTACCAGGACCGGTTACATCAGTTACCAGGATCGGTTACATCAATTACCAGGACCGGTTACCATATTCTCATGGTATTACTTGTGATCGGTCACACCAGTTACCAGGATCGGTTACACCAGTTACCAGGACCGGTTACACCAATTACAAGGACCGGTTACACACGCTTTTGTGATCGGTCACACCAATTACTAGGATCGGTCACACCAATTACAAATATCGATCATACCATCTTAGGTGATTACTTAGGATCGGTTACACTAATAAAAGGCATACCAATACATAAGTCAGGCATTGTGACTAGTTTTACCAAGATACATATCAAGTTATGATTGGTTCTACTAACTCACACATATTGGTAATCCAAAGATATGCAATGAATAACAATACCAATAAGCCTAGCGATTTCCCATTCAATTCATAAAACAAGTTCATGAATGTACTTCCTTTAAACGAATGTAAACATTGTTTCCTAGGACGAAATCTTCACCCATACCCATACACATAATCACAATAGCATTCATACGATTATGTCGATGTCTTATATACGAAGGTCAAAAGATAAGCGTTATACTTCATATTCTAATTCCTTAACACTATGTCTACTAGAGTATAATCATTCACAGCTTTGCAGTTATGTTTTCAATATAGCACGACTTGAAAGATACGCTGGGAATGAAATAGTTCAAGTCAAAATATTACTAACCTCAAGAGGAAGGATGATGTCGTCGATGTAGCGTGTTACTTCTTCACATTCTTCAAGTCTTCGAGTAATACTTGTATGTCTCATTATCCTAATCTTTCTAGTCTTACCTATACGAAGTTGTCTCTAGTACATAATCAAGCGACTCTTAAATTGAGTTTTGATTCACTAAAATATGACAACCAAACTTGACATACCAACGCTTGGTGGGTTCAACCAAGCTATTCTCTAACACGCAGGATCGCACCCGAGCTGCAAGTGGCAATGGAAGTGGAACTGAAGAAGTTACAATCATCTGGGATAATCCAAAAGGCGCAATATCCGCTATGGATTTCGAATATGGATATAGTTCCTAAAAAGAATGGAGGGGTCCGAATTTGCATTGACTTCAGTGATCTGAACAAGGCATGTACGAAGGACAGCTTCCCCCTCCCGAATATCGATGAACTAGTAGAATCAATAGTGGGACACAAGGCGATATCGTTAATGAACGGATACTCGGGATATAACCAGATCCCCTTGGCTCCGAGGATCAGGAGAACACGTCTTTCTTCACACCCAGATGACTTTATTGTTACACAAAGATGTTGTTTAGACTAAAGAATACGGGTGCAACATATCAAAGATTAGTTGAAGACATGTTCGAGGACAAGATCCACAATACCATTAAGGTTGTTAGAGCATATCTCGGTTGAACCCACCAAGCGTTGGTATGTCAA
>JAJJMB010003726.1:4064721-4147282 GCA_023531105.1 Papaver atlanticum | reverse complement strand
AGTAAATTACACAAACGTTAATTCCTATTTTACTTGATAGACAATCCTTAGAGTTTGGTTAAGTTCGAACCTATTAACAATTAAACATACTTCGTTGTTGTATTGTTTCGATCTTGTATCCATAGTCAATCACACAAGTTATCTTGTTGTCGCATTGTCTCGATGTCGTATCCATAGATTATCACACGAAGTGTGAACCGATTAGTTGTATTGTATTGACTCAATCTATAGACAATCACTTTCGGAGAAAGGACTTATAGGTGGAAAAGTTTTAGATTGAGGTATATTTGGGTACCCTCGTCTTTTCAGAGGTGTATGTAGACGATATGTTATTCAAAAGCAAGGTGGCAACCAATCACATTGAAGATCTCCGAGACATTTTTCAAACAATGAAGAAGTACAAGCTGAGGGTTAACCCAGCCAAATGTACTTTCTGGGTGACCTCGGGCAAGTTCTTGGGATACATAGTCACTGACCAAGGAATTTAAGCAGATCCCGATAAGGTTAGGGCCATCTTGGAAATGCCATCATTGGTGAAAGTCAAAGATGTGCAGAAGTTGAATGGATGTTTGGCAGCTCTAGGGCGTTTTATCTCATGATCATCCGACAAATGCAAGGATTTCTTCGGAACACTGAGAAAGGGAGAAAAAATCAAATGGAATGAAGAATGCGATGAGGCATTTCAGAAAATTAAACAACATCTCGCGAGTCTACCCATGTTAAAAAGACCCGAACCCGAAGAAGTGCTTACATTGTATCTTGGAGATACAACCTATGCTATCAGCACGGTACTGGTCAAGAATGTTGGAGCATAAGAAAAACCGGTGTACTTCATTAGTAAAACCATGTGCCCGACAGAAAAGAATTATACTAAAATCGAACAGCTTATACTTGCGTTGGTATTTGCAACACAAAAATTGCGGATGTACTTTCAGACTCACAGGATCAGGGTACTAACAAAGTCCTCTATCGAGACAGTTCTCGACAGTGCAGCAAGATCGGGACGAATATCCAAGTGGAGTGCTCAAATCAAGCAGTTCAATGTCCTCTATGAGATGAGAACAGCTATCAAAGCACAGGCGGTGGCGGATTTCCTTGCTGATTTTCCCCTTGGTGAGGAGGAAGAAGTGGAGGATATCCCTGGAATGGAAGAAGATATGGACGATCCATCCGACCTTATTGAGACCTGCATCCCTACACGGTGGGAGGTGTTTACTGACGGATCCTCAAATAGAGACAGCTCGGGATTGGGGTTGGTCTTCACAACGCCGAAAGGTAAGAAGATAGTCCACTCATTTAGGCTTGAGTTCGAAGCGACCAACAATGTCATTGAGTATGAAGCGGTAATACATGCTTTACGACTAATTGTAGAATTGGGACTTGAGGAGGTGAGACTAACCAGTGACTCGCAGCTGGTGGTTCGAAAAATTAGTGGAGAATATGCTACTCATGACCCGATACTTCAAAAATACTGGAAGCTAGCAAAGTTCTACGTTGACCAGATTTCCAGCATCAAGTTCCGACATATCTGCTGAAAATACAACCGGCATGTGGATGCCCTGGCATACATCACGTCTATGTTAATGGACCCGAGTATTGAAGCCATACGAATCGGAAGATTATTAATGCCATCGATACCCGAAGAAGGGGATATGGAAATACAAATGGTATCTTCCACAACCGATAGATACGAAGCGGGAGATTGGAGAAAACCGATTCACCAATATTTAGAGTCGGGGGAAATACCAAAAGGGCGATACGAAGCCAATAAAATTAAAAGCAAAGCATCAGGATATGAGTTGCGAGAAGGCATATTGTACATAAGAACATATTTGGGACCACCTCTAAGGTGTTTGAGCAAAGAGGAAGGACATTCGATCCTAAATGAGCTGCATTATGGTGGCGCGGGTAATCATAGTTCGGGATGAAGTCTATCGGAAAGAGCCAAAACGATGGGGTATTTCTTGCCCTATATGAATGAAGATGCGAAGCACATGGCAATGATTTGTGATGAATGTCAAAAGTTTGGGAAGAAGATACACGCTCCGTCAGTATCGTTGAACTCAGTGGTGAACCCTTGTCCCTTTGCTAAATAGGGAATAAACATTGTGGGACTACTGCATGTTGGGTAAGGACAAAGAAAATACTTAATAGTAGCGACAGACTACTTCACCAAATGGGTCGAAGCCGCAGTATTAAGGCATATTCGGGATAAAGACGTATTTCGGTTCATCCTTGAGCATATCATTTGTCGCTTCAGAATTCCCGCAGCTATCGTGTCAGATAATGGGAAACAACTGCAAGGAAAGAACATAGATATGTTATTCAACACTTACAACATCAGTAAGAGTAAAGCCACACCCATTTACCCACAGAGTAATGGGCAAGCCGAGATCACCAACAAGAAGATAGCGGACAATTTGAAGAAAAAAATTTGGATGGGGAGTATGGCGAATGGTGTGAAGAACTGCAAAATGTTCTATGGGCCTATCGAACCACCCAAAGGGAGGAAACAGGTCTCTCGCCTTTCATACTCACATATGGAACCGAAGCAATTCTCCCAACCGAGGCGATGATACCTACTACGAGAACTGAAGCATGGAGACGAAATCTATCATCAGATTTGATCCTAGCTAAACTTGATAATTTGGAAGAAACAAGAGAACTGGCTCTGCAAAAAATGGAGAACTACCAAAGGAGACTACAACGTGAATACAACAAAAAAGTCCACCTGAGAGAATTTCACCCGGGGAAGTTAGTGCTGAAAGAATTGCCTATGAATGAGCGAGACAAGAAGGGTGGAAAACTGGCAGCCAGGTGGGGCGAACCATACACTATTGTGCCAAAGTTAGGAGAATGAGCGTATAAGATACTGAAACCTGGCGTTACTCCGGAGGAACGGCCATGGAACGCGCGACATTTGAAACTATACCACCCATGAGTGGTGGAAATGCAGGTATGATACCTTGTCATTCGAATCCTTTTATTATCCACGAGAGATAGATAAGGAAAATAACATATGCGACTAATGGTCATTCGAACTCGGGGCGACGGCAGTGTTCAAGTGCCGAGGTAGTCTAAGGGTCCTGGTGGTTGGAAACCAGTGACCAAAGGTTATCAGGACGCGAGTCCCTGATAGATGGGCAACCTACTTACATCTGAAAGGTTGCTCCCATCGCAAGTGACCAGTTTCACTTTATCCTAGGCAGCCGACTGATGACTGACCTAGGATAATTGGGACATAGAATCTAGGATAATCGGGACATAGAACCTAGGAATAACTTAATACACTATCATTGGTTCGAAACACCAATGATGAGATACCTCGATCGGAACATGGCATTGGGCCCGATGACCCTCCCTGTCGAGTGTGTTCGACAGAAATGAAATTTATACATACATGAATAACATTATGAAATGCAGGAAATCGAAGTGATAAGGGTTATAAATGACCATGCATCAAATAAACAGCGTGAAACATTGTTAAAAGTAGCAAACCCCAGCAAGGAGGAACCGATTGGTGACGCAACACCCCATGAAAGAAGTAGTTTAAAACTAAAGGTGTTCAAGCGAAATGGAAATTACAGCCTAAAAAGAAGGGCAAAATAGTGACACAGCACTACAAAAGACAGAAACTATTCATTGGGTTGAATCGATCCCGAGCCTAACTTCTTAGCAGCAACTTTTGCCTTCCTCATCTAGATAAATTCTTTTACACCTTCCTTGATCTTAACAGAGCGCCTCGGTCAGTTGGCGGGTTAACTCAGTAATAGCAGCTGAAAAAGCGGGGGTCTAACAACCTCACCCAATATTTCGCTTAGCAATCTGTATGGACTAACTCCAATATACTTACAGGAGAATCAACTAGACAGTTAGACTCAGTCTTATAAAAAGTATATCAAAGAGTTATATCTCAATCTCTTAATTCAATCTGCAATCCAACAAATAATAATTTTCGAGCCCGATTGAATATAAGAGACATAACTTGAACGGTACCTAAGACCAATGTTCAAGGATCAATCAATTCCAATCAACAACCAAAGGTTAGATTTACCAATTGATCGATTCAATGCACAACCTTTGATATTTCAATTATATAACAAAATATAATGCGGAAAAGAAATAACACAGACACCATAAGTTTTGTTACCGAGGAAACCGTAAATGCAGAAACCCCCCGGGACCTAGTCCATATTTGAACACCAAACTGTATTAAGCCGCTACATACACTAGCCTATTACAAACTAACTTCGGTATGGACTGCAGTTGAACCCCAATCAATCTCACACTGATCAAGGTACAGTTGTGCTCCTTAAGTCTCTGATCCCAACAGGATACTACGCACTTGATTCCCTTAGCTGATCTCACCCACAACTAAGAGTTGCTACGACCCAAAGTCGAAGACTTTAATAAACAAATCTGTATCACACAGAAATACCTACGAGTTTTGTTCCGTATTTTGATAAATCAAGGAGAACATGAACCAATCGATAACCCGGACTTATATTCCCAAAGAACAGCCTAGAATTATCAATCACCTCACAATAATCTTAATCGACTAAAAAAACAATATATTGTGGAATCACAAACGATGAGAGGAAGGTGTTTGTGACTATTTTTCTATCTTGCCTATCGGAGATATAAATCTCAAGACAATCTTACGATTGTACTCAATCATGATAGAAATAGCAAGATCAGATCACGCAACTACAAAGAAAATAGTTGGGTCTGGCTTCACAATCCCAATGAAGTCGTTAACCTACAGGGTCTCGAAAGAAACCTAAGGTTAAAGGAGAGTCAACTCTAGCTTATACAACTAGTTACACACAGGAGGTGTGGGGATTAGGTTTTCCAGTTGCTAGAGTTCTCCTTTATATAGTCTCCAAATCAGGGTTTGCAATCTAAGTTACCTTGGTAACAAAGCATTCAATATTCACCGTTAGATGAAAACCTGATTAGATTCAAGCTAATATCTTTCAACCGTTAGATCGAACTTCGTTTGTTATACAGAAATGAAATGTAACTTCATTTAGGTTTGAGTAACCGTACCTAAACGTGTACACTTAGTTGGTTCAACAATAGTTAACCAATGGTTAGCCATATGAGACATATGAGCACTTTCATATCAACCTTATTCATCTTCACCATAACTAGTTCAAGTGACTCAAATGAACTAGTTAGAGAGTTGTTTAATTGCTTAGATCTTATAAAAGAATACAAGACACAATCGAAGCACAATCGGTTTTGATTCACTCAAATCGATTCATGAACATTATAGCCACGGTTTGCAAAGATTGTATTCCTTAATATATAAATGTTTAAGTTCATGAACAAACCGATTTTAGAAAGTAACCTACTTATGTATGCAAACGGGTACGCGTACTTAAGTAACCGGATGAGTTTGTTTTTCACTTTCAAACTCAAGCAGAAATTCACGGACATGAACTTTCCGCCAGTATGCGTATGGGTACGCATACTTACCCGGATTTCCAACAACTGCCAGTACGCGTACGGGTACGCATACTTTGGGTTCCCGGTTTTTGACTTTTACACAAATGTGAGAACACAGCATGTTTATATCCAAAGGTGGTTACATGTTCTAAACTCTCATTTCAATCATTGAAACTTTCTTAGAGGATGTTATAGAGTTGTTATTCACAAACTATTTTTCATCAAAGCGATTTTCAAGTTATTTAAATATTCAACATGACTTTCGTCATGAGTAAATATGAACTTGGCCAAAGAGAAAGCTTACCAACACATATTTCGAGAAATAGATAAGCGAGATAAACTCGGCTCGAAATAACAAATGTGTATAATCGAAGTCTATATAGCAATACACTTTTGTCTCAAGATAGGAGATAAAATAGATAGACTTTTGAGTGATAGATAAGTTCAAGCCTCCACATACCTTTTTGTCGATGAAGTTCCACAAGTTCCTTGAGTAGTTCTTCGTCTTTGCATGATGAACGCCGTGGAGTCTAGAGCTCAACTACACTTACTATCCTAGTCCGAGACTTAGCTATAAGTAGACTAGAAATCAAGACTTATAATTTTGGAAACTAAACTTGACAAACAAGCATGAGATATCAATGCTTGTGAGTTCGACCGAGCAGTGCTCTAACAATCTCCCCCTTTGTAAATTTTAGTGACAAAACTATCAATACATATGGAGTACAAAATAAATAAACTTTGCAGCTTCTCATCCAAATGCTTGATCTCCTTGGTTCTTCAACATTACTCGAAATCTTTGTCACTTCTAAGTACTCCAATGATTCTAAAGATGTTCAGTTCAGCATCATCGTTGTTGAAGATCCGTAGCCATAACAATGAGAAAACAATAGCTCTCAATCATTGTTATACAGTGTCATAGTATTATTACACAACATCAAAGTTCAATTGTATCACAACTTTGAAAACAATACTATGGTGATATGTATCACCCCCCCTTAGTCAATATATCATCTCACATGAAAACCACTCCCCCTTACATAATGATCCGAAAACCATATGTATTTATAGTGTGAACTACACATTAATTCTCCCCCCTTTTGTTAATAAAATTGGAAAAGGTACGAAAATTAGTGGGATCCTAATGAAATTTCCATAGAGATACTTCATGACCAAAAGAAAAGCACATATCAACTTGTTTAGATGCAATCATATAGTCGAAACTAAATGCATTCATCAAGGAGTTTATAAAGATACAAGATAACCCCTATAATATTCCACAGCCGCACTCCCCACAAAGATTTGGCAATTAAGCACAAGTTCAAAAAAAAGAACTCTCCCCCATAAAATGTCATTCCCGAAAGAACAACAAGAGCGACCTTACTTTCACAAGAAAAGAAGGATTTTTTTGGACATTAACAAATCACATAAAATATGAATTTGTATCCAAAAATCTCAATTAAATTAACCACAAGAGAACCCATGATTAATTTAATCGGAAATGCTCACATAAGAAAACTTACGGAGCCGCACAGTATTTACATAAAGATATGGACCAGGGAAGATCAATACTGCGGAATACACAAAGATTCATTCTATTTTTCATCATTATTTGCACAATGACATATAATAGACTTTAATCTTTGTAAACAAAAGTTCATCCTATCTTCCATCAATATTTGCATAAAGACATAATAGGCTTAACTTTTGTTTGTCAAAAGTTCATTCTATCTTTTATCAATACTTTCATACCGACATATAATAGAGTTAACTTTTGACCACGTATGGGACAATCATAGTTCACGGACGCAAACACACATATCCCATAAAAAGTTGCAATATATAAAACCATGAGGATTAATACTGCAAAATCATTTGCCCTTTGATGGTAGAATCAATCTTTTTCGCACGGATTTACACCAAGAATGCTACCAAAGGCGTATAAAAAGATTTTCTTTACAAAGAAGAACATACAAAGTCATTAACGACCATGCATTATAGTTCACATAAGATGATTGTGAACATTCAAGAATCCCATAGCAATGCGTACAACTGCCCATCCTTGAACTTCCTTCTTTGTGATTCACCAACAACATTCTTGTAAAAGCTACAAATGAGATAAGAAGAGAATTACTCCAAGAATCCAAGTGCCCAAGTCCAAGAGAAGTGGAACAAGTGAGACGAAACGGAGCAAAACACTCAAAAACAAGAGATGGGACAAAGACCAATCTTAACTCATCCAAATTCAAGAATTCTCATCTCCAATTTGAAGAGAATTCAAAAAGAAAAGAGAATGCAAAAATAATGAGGTCATTCCGGGTTCGGACGAAGAAGTTACGGCCAAAACAAGTTTACCAAATATCGACGTCTACAGGCCAGTATGCATATGGGTTTGCAAACGAATTTTCGTGACACGGAGCAGTATGCAAACGGGTATGCTTACTAAAACCCCTGAATTTTGATTTTAAATGATGGTATGCATACCTGGTATGTGTACCATGAAGTCAAAACAACCCGAACTTCTATATTCAAACCTAAACATTTAAGAACCTTAAACACAGATCAAGTTAGGTAGAAATGAATGATAAGAAAGGTACATGGATCATTATAATTACTCTAAGAAAATGATAAAAACACAAATCTTGCTCAAGTTTATAGACATACCTTTTAGAAGAATCCAATTGAATTCTACAGCCTTACCAAAGATTCAAAATCGTACCTAACGCAACATGTACTCCCCAATTCTCGTGCTTCCCTCATCGTATACATAGTAGGGGATTCCTTAGTGAGTATGCACTTATATCACAATCAAGTTGTATTGAGGTAAACAATGTCTTGCTCACCACGAGTGACTTTTGTATTATCATGAAAGAGATCGCTTTTAAAACCTCTCACATCCAAATCCATCTTTCAAAAGAACATTTTAAGTTCCAACATCATGGAAAATGCCTTCTCCATAGTCATGGAATTTTCTGGGAGATCATTCCTTTTCACACTCAAAACATCATTGACTTTCTTTGGTATCCACTTCTGAGTGCATTTAGGAATAGTATGAACCTTCTTCCCATTACTCTCTTCTAGATTTCTCAAAAGAGAATTGGATTGACTATTTTTTTGCAAGTTAGTCTTTCTCCAATTGGGATCATCGGATCTTGTCTTCGTCTTTACGAGTTATCCTTTTGATAACCATTACGATTGTGAAAAGGATTCGTATGACGTTTATAGGCAAATATAGGTTTATCACAACACTGATTCCTTTGCCTAAAGGTTGGACAGTTACAACCTGTAACGTTAAGGGGGTTAGTCTTAACATATGATCTTGGTTTCACAACTTCTTGTGATGCCCAAACAAGAACATCATGAATTTTCTCATTCCTTTAACGAAAACGACATCTCCTTTCCAGGTGACCTTTATTTCCGCAATAGTGGCAAACATAAGGAATGTTCTTACCTCAATCCGTTTGTGCTGACTTTGGATGTTGATATACTTTGCTCTTTTGAACCTTAACTTCCGGTGAAGGTATTTCACTTTTTCCATCAGTGGAAACCTTTTGTTGAGAAGAATCACTAGCCTTTACAAATTTTACCTCTTTGCTAATAATTGGAGCATCTATTCCCTTATAGCCCAATCCTCGTGTATCACGATGATTTTTACTTGCTCCTAGCATAGTGGTTAATTTGCTTGAACTAGTATTGAACTTTTTCAGGCCATCTTCCAACATCTTGATTTTATCAAGAGCAGTAGCTAAATCAGCCTCAAGAGGTTTTTCCCGAGCGAGAAAAGCGATTTCTCTGTCATCAAAACTTGTTTGCTGAGAGTTAATCCTTGCTTCAGTTTCTGCAAGTTTCTCTTCAAACAAGAAGTATTTTTGATAAACATTATCGCATTCAAGTGACTTTCTACTCAGGTTTTCCTCGGAATTTTTGAGGACCGATTCGTAAGAGCGATTCCAACCATAAAGACCTCCGTAAATCCTTTTAAATTTATTGTTTTCTCGACAGAGAGGAATAAGAAGAGGTGTGACATGAGAAGTTGTGATCTTTTTAATTTTCAACGAATCCAAAAACTTAACATACACTGAGACTTCCTCATCAACATCTCTATCAATATCTGAATCACCTTCATCAGAAAGTTCATCCAACTGTTCTTCTAGGCGTGTTTCACAATCAACAGTTTCTACATTAGGAGAATGTTTAGACCTCGAACTTGTGAAGGATTTTCGAAAATTAAATAGAGTTGTTTTGACAATAATAAGAAAATACCGAGACTCTGGATTCCACCATTGACCAATTAAGTGATAAACTCTAATCAATATTCATGCAATATTCTTCTTTAAAGTGATTCTAGTATTTGCCTTTAATAAATTTTTGAAGTAATAATTGTAAGCACGAAGCATGAAACATCAAAAGTATTAAAACCAAGCATGTCCCATCAAAACACTTCACAACTACTCAATAAAAACCAATTTTTCTTTTAAGTTCTATGCAAAAAATCATGTAAAATAATTGTAATAAATAATTAAAATAGAACTATACCACTTTTCATGGAACAATGGCTTCCTCCGTCGCCTCGGCTAAGGGGTTTAGCTCCTCATATTAATCATAATCTCAAAATACATGTTTATGGCTCAAAAGTTGATTAAAAGGGAGAAAAGTGTTAAAACAGCGGATTCTGCAGTTGCTGAAGGTCTAAATCAGAAGTCGGAATTGTTGCTGAAAGGCTTCGGTGACTGCAGGAAGATGCGACCGTACCTCGTTGTCACTGAAAATAAGTCTGCTTCTGTAACTGTCTTTGAGGGTCTAATGTTCTTCGTGTTCTTCTTCTTTGCAGCAGCAGAAAAGTTTCTGTATCGACTCCAGTTGATTTTTTTACGCTTCTCTAAGGCTCTAAACTTTCCCCTAAACTTTGTTGCCTCTCAATATGACTCGAATCAACCTATATATATCCACCAAACCCCAAAATTACTCGAGTTAATCCAAATCTTTTCGTTTTTTCTTCACCGCACGTTACAGCCATTTGATCTTCTTTTTACGCGTCAACTTGGTTTCCAAACTCTCTCAAACTCTCTCAGGACTGAATAAGGACTCCATACACTCCAATCTTGCCGTAAACTCTTCACAAATTCTTTTGTAAACCGAAAACAACTCAAATCGTGAATTCTCCCTGTTTTGCTCCAACACGGATTTCTATCCCTGTTTAATCGATTCTACAGCTCATACCATACTTGTTTATCCTTAACAGGGTTAACCCAACGAAAATCAGCCCTTGAATCGCCTTAAAAATCATCCAAAATTCGATCGATCAATCAATCTGCAAGTAAAGAAAAGAATTTCCCGCCAAAATCTGTTTTCAAATGATGAAGATGGGTGCTAAAGATGAATTTGGGCTACACATAGCCATGGGTGCCCCTTATCCGCTGCTGGAGTCCGTATAACACTTGTCCCTTGGGGTGCATTTAGACAACTTTTCGAGCCGATTTTCCCAAAAATGTTTATTCCCCAAAAATACCTACAAAGGGACAAAATACCATCATTAGTACAAAAATGGGTACTAAAAATATACACAATAGAGATGAAAGTAGACACATAAATGCATCTATCACAAAGCATTCAATATTCACCGTTAGATGAAAACCTGATTAGATTCAAGCTAATATCTTTCAACCGTTAGATCGAACTTAGCTTGTTATACACAAATGAAATGTAACTTCATTTAGGTTTGAGTAACCGTACTTAAACGTGTACACCTAGTTGGTTCAACAATAGTTAACCAATGGTTAGCCATATGAGCACTTTCATATCAACCTTATTCATTTTCACCATAACTAGTTCAAGTGACTCAAATGAACTAGTTAGAGAATTGTTCAATTTCTTAGATCTTATAGAAGTATACAAGACACAATCGAACCAAAATCGGTTTTGATTCACTCGAATCGATTCATGAACATTATAGCCACGGTTTGCAAAGATTGAATTCCTTAATATATAAAAGTTTTAGTTCATGAAAAAAACAATTTTAGAAAGTAACCTACTTAAGTATGCAAACGGGTACACGTACTTAAGTAACCGAATGAGTTTGTTTTTCACTTTCAAACTCCATCATAAATTCACGGACGTGAACTTTTCGCCAGTATGCGTACGGGTACGCATAGTTACCCAGATTTCCAACAACTGCCAGTACCCATACGGGTACGCATACTTTGGGTTCCCGGTTTCGGACTTTTACACAAATGTGAGAACACACCATGCTTATATCCAAAGGTGGTTTCATGTTCTAAACTCTCATTTCAATCATTGAAACTTTCTTAGAGGATGTTATATAGTTGTTATTCACAAACTATTTTTCATCTAAGCGATTTTCAAGTTATTGAAATATTCAACATGACTTTCTTCACGAGTAAAGATGAACTTGGCCAAAGCAAAAGCTTACCAACACATATTTCGAGAAATAGATAAGCGAGATAAACTCAGCTCGAAATAGCAAATGTGTATAATCGAAGTCTATATAACAATACGACTTTTGTCTCAAGATAGGAGATAGAATAGATAGACTTTTGAGTGATAGATAAGTTCAAGTCTCCACATACCTTTTTGTCGATGAAGTTCCACAAGTTCCTTGAGTAGTTCTTCGTATTTGCATGATGAATGCCGTGGAGTCTAGAGCTCAACTACACTTATTATCCTAGTCCGAGACTTAGCTATAAGTAGACTAGAAATCAAGACTTATAGTTTTGGAAACTAAACTTGACAAACAAGCTTGAGATAGCAATGCTTGCGAGTTCGACCGAGAAGTGCTCTAACAGCAGCATTGGCATCAACAATTTTCGTATTATGGAGAATCTCATTTTGCTTCAACTGAGTGACCTGCTCCTCCAAATTCTTGACCTTTCCTTTCTTGGATGCATAAAACAAGAGGGGCGACACGGTTAGAACCCAAGAAAATTATGCAATAAAGCGAGGAGAAATATCGAAACTACACGAAACATGCACAAAGACCTGAAAGTGCGGGCAAAGCTAATTTTAAAGTTTCTTCGGACTTAGATAGATTGATTTAAAGCTTAGACATCCTTAATATCAACTCGTTATACTGTTATTCATTGAATTCATTGGAGGGGCAATATTTCTTATGTTCACCCCATGAAGCCTTCTGACGATCGTAAGCTGCTTGAAGACCCGATAACTGGAGTCGAGTCCATTCCAGGTCTCGAGTTACCTGATCAAACCCGTGGAGTTTTTCCTCTATCTTTTGGACAGACTCTTCGGCTTCATGTTTAAACCGAGAAAGACGTTTGCGATCGGAGTGAAGGTCTCTATTTTGAAGTCTCAAGGAATTACATTGACCTTCTAAACTATCAACCAACAGACCTCTATCGGCAGCAACCCTTTGAAGCCGAGCTAGCTCGGAGCGAAGATTATATATTTCCTCAGGCACATACTCAAACCTTTGGTAACGAGTTAGTTCGGCTCGGAGATCTTCAATCTCAGCGGCCTGGCGTTCAATTTTATCATCCTTATTGTATATCTTCTGTCGAAGTGTGGCAACGTGACCCTCCTCGACCTTCAGTCTCCTAGACATACGACCGAATTCGGAGGCAGAGTATTTCTCTAAGCTAGATATTTCGGCTAAGAGATAACATCGAACTCAGGATATTTGCACTATAACATCAATCAACCAACAATAAAAGGAATTCAACAAAGTACCTTTAGCATCGATCAACTGCTTCTCGAGCTCCCGAGTACGTTCTTGCTCGTCTAGCAACTAAGCTCGAAGACGAGTCATCTCCTCCAGACGAATAGCGGCCTCAAGCAACTTTTGATTCTTGGTCTATAGATGCAATGGGTCAGGGGAATAGTTATTGGAAAGATTGACGGATCAGCCGTGGAAAAATTGCGTACCATCAAGTTTAGGGAATCCCTCATCGCAGGACCATATAGGGGCACAACTTGCAACATCTCAGCAGTAGAAAGAGAGCTGAAACTTGAAGAGGCAAGGGCGCCGAGTGATCGCAAGCAGCACCCGAGAATGTATAGACTGACCCGCCAACCACATCTGGGTTTGAAAGAGAATGAGGGTCTATTTGAATAGTCTCAATCGGATCAGTGGGCAGAGAACTTTGACCATCCCCACCACCATAAGATATCTTGTCACGGATCTGCTCCTCCTTTTCCCCATTGCCTGACCCGTCAACCTCAGTATCAGAACCAAAAATATCATCGAGATTGCTATCATCATCCGAGATCACCAAAGTAACATCCGACTTTGGGAGAGCAGATTTATTACCCGAAGATACCTTAGCGGTTCAGGTCTGGGGCACATTTTTTCCAGCACCTCCGGCCAGGCCATCTTTGCCACCTTTACCACCTTTGTTAACCTTATCACCTACAACGGTAGACGAAACATCAGAATACTTCTTGTGCAACCTTTTCATGAATTGAGATAAGGGGAGTCGGTCGTCAGGATCCTCACCACCCTTCCCCTAAGAACTTTCAACACCCTCTTCACCAGTCTTTAACTTCTACAAGCGCAACATCGTCATACCCATTAAAGACAACAAATAGGGGCAAGTACATGTACTGAGAATAGAGCAATATATTTGTTACCTTCACTGGCTCTTCCTCAGTCCTAGTGCCAGAGCCTCTCTTCCGAACATTTTGAGTCTTAGGCTGCAAAAGCAAAGATTTTTCCAAATTATTGTTACCCGAGGACAAAAACCCGAAGTAAGACCAAATAAAGACAGCCATAACTGATCGGCGTTAACTTCCCAGAACTGGTAGGGCTCAATAGGAAAATCGGGAGGAGGAATCTTGCCACTTAAGATGGGACCACGGACAACAAGAGTAACCCGATCCCAAACAGAGTCGCTGGTGTGACGAGCATGTTTGTTGGAATTGTTTCCACCCTCAGGATATTCATCCAACATCAACTTCTCAAAGCCACCGGTAGAAATCTTATTACGATGAGGACTAGCAGCAAATCCGGCAAGATCACCAAGAGAGGAACTTCCGCTTCGGTAGTTACCCAGAAAACTAGCCGAGGTATACTTGCTTGCATGGGAAGGATCGTATGTATACCAAGGAGTGACAGAGCATTCACCCCTTCCTCGCCTCTCCCATTCAGCCATAAGACGGAATGTGTTACCATTACACTAGGCCAAGGCCCGAGGAGGTTGGATCTGTGATAAAACCTCATAAGCAAAAGGTCGGTTCAGATCGTAAAAAGGAAGACGTAACCCGAGTTCGAGTTGGCCCTTAGTAATGATTGTCGGCTCAGAAGAATGAGCAAACTCTTCAACCTTATCCTTCTTCAGTTGACCCTTTTGACCCGATACTAATTCAAGATCATAGTCATGAAGATCATACTCATCCTTCAACTGATTCAGGAACTGAGCATCAGTAAGGTTGACATATTTGTAGGTCTTCTTCTCAACCCTATGCGAATATACATAGGAATTATTAAATAAAATCATATCGAGTGCGTGATGATCATGGAGAGAAGGATCATCAATAGTAAACAAGAAATCAACAGGAAAAGAATCATCATCAGAAAAAACATAACCTACACACCTTTTCTCTGTCATTGATTGGGAAGACGAAGTCATGGAAGAAAAGCTACTCAAGAAAGTAAAGATAACGATGATGATGAACACAGTGAGAAGCAGAGACGATGGTCGGGCAAGGATTTAAAGGGGAGATAAAAGATGAAAGCGGCTGAGAATGTTAGAGCAGGGAGAATGAGAGTAATGAATTAAAAACCTCGGGGATTTTTGATATGCATTTATATCCCAGGAGATGGTGACCGGCTGAGGAGGTGAAAGGTAGTAAAAACAGAATCGTGTGAGACAGGGGAACAGAATAAGCGGCATGGCAGCGGTTGTGGAAGGCGAAGTAGTTTTCTTCCCATTGTGTCAAACACACGAGTGGAAAAAAGGGGCATAAATGTAGTAGCAAATAATTGGTGAGCATAGGTGGCTTGATCTTGAGCGGTGACGCACCAAAGATAATGCAAGATGAAGCATCGAATCAAAGTAAGCATGATAAAAGAGAAACTTACCAAACGAACGTAAGGCGAGCACATGTAAAGCAAGGAATCGGATCTGACGGGTGACGTACATCGGGGATCAAAGCAATAACTTCACTGACAAGGCACGTGCGATGATCAGAAGAGTCGAGTCGTGGTGGACCCAGGAGAAGAAGATAAGATACTCGGATCGGGTACAACAAAGACATCGGACCAAGAAAGATCGGGTATGAACAAACCAGACGAGACGTATCGGGAAATCCATCCCTCGGAAGACCTCATGACTAATCACCATACATCGGGGAAAGACTCGGATGAACCCCCGACAGGATCATCAAAACAGATGGGATGTGACTAACACTGAATCCTTGTTGTATGAGCACTTCAGCCTATAAATATAAACCCTTATAATAAGATAAGGGCAAGCAATTGTAAGTGAGTGAGAGGAGAGATTAAGTATTGAGAGCTTTCTTCCTTGTAAACTTGAGAGAAGTAATGAGATCATCCTTTCACCCTGTGGACGTAGGTAATCATGCCGAACCACATATATCTTGTGTTCTTATGAGTCTCATACTTGGTTACATTACGATCTTTTCATATCGACTGTTGGATGTAGTTGTATGATTTTCTACGCCTACATGCCCCATAATGTTATTTGTGTAGGACATCATATATATATATGTTTGCATTTTCCCAAGGGAAAGATAAGGATTCTATTTCATCAACTCTGATACGCAAAAAAAAAAAAAAAACTTAAATCGGAAAGGAATTCGATAGTGAAGAGATCTATAATACGCTGGAGTTTTATTTAAGCAACTAATACATTTTAAACTTTATAGGCAACCGTAAAACTGTGATAAGGTAAAAACCAAATTGCAAACAATTCAAGACTACACATCGAAGATCAACAAAGGGATAGCATTGGAATTATCATCCATTCCTTGCTGATGTTGTAATATCCGGTAGATGATTTTTCTTCATTAATTTAATCTCATTAACCTCGTTGTAATTGGAAGAAGCCATCAAACCTGGCATCATCTTTATAGCCTTATAGGTATACATTTGTTCTTTCCAATACCGAAAAGGAAATTTCAGTTTCTTTATAGCCTTATAGCCTTAATTAAACTTGTACTTCACTTTAACTACTTCGTTAATTCTGTCAAAATAAAAGTCTTTCTCGGCAGCAGCTCTCCCCTGCAACTTACTCATACATTTTTCGTTTTACAACTAGGAATAATGCTATTCTCTTGCCTTTAGCTCTTTATCTACCACCCAAATCCCATATATCTATTTTTTTTTCAAAATGGAAAAGTTTGTAAACAAAGATACCCATGTATCACAATTTAAGGAGAACATAATTACCTTATGGAACACGTATCAGAAATTAAATGACACATGGGATTTGCGTTACTGCTCGTAACACATGAGGATGAACTCTTTGCTGCTCGTAACACATGAGGATGAACTCTAACAGAAAGGTAATGAAGAGAAAAAAAAAGTCAAAAACAAATGAAAATAATAGGCTCATTCTATGAGTGCAATAAGAATCAAAGTAATGCCACGTAATTGGACTCATACTGTTAAGTCTGGTCATAAGATAAAAGAGATAAATGTAATAATATCAATTGAAAAAACACGTCCAGGACTTAGGATGAAAACGTGCACATAGAATATTTTTGGTATAACTGCTGCCAACCAGACAAAAAATAAGTCACAAGTTGCCTGGATGGCCGAGTGGTCTAAGGCGCCTGACTCAAGTTCTGGTCTTCGAAAGAGGGCGTGAGTTCAAATCCCGCACTGCTTAAAGGAAAATGAACAACCATCCACAAAAATTTGTCAAATCGGTTACTTGCCGTATACAAAAATTTGTGGAATCTGAATTTCGTAGAAGCTGAACTAGTAATGTCATTAATGCAAATGTTGAAAGCTTCATTGCATTAGATATTGTTGTATGGGTATAACCGAAATCCGCCAAGGATTCTGAAAAAAGTCTTGATATATTGAAATAATTTCAGAGAATGTAAGTTTGCGAGTTTTTAAATAAATAAAATAAAATCTAATTACAACAATTTTTTTTATATTTTTGATGGATTAATACAGTGATTACTTAGTGGCCAATAAATACTACTACTAACAATTACAAGGTTCAGGGATCGAACCCCTACCTCCTTCAAGGGAGGGAACATGAAAACCATCATGCCACTTAACAATTCTCTAATTATAACAATCTCGGTGTTATAACCATCAGGCCACTTTACACCAAATATTTCATTGCTAATGTTTTGCCTAAGAGTTTTTTGGTTTTTGGTTTTTTTTATTAGAATTGAAAATTTGAATATAGATTTAAAATATAAAGTACATGAAAGTTTCCTAAAATCAGCAGATGTTGGAACTTGGAACTATGGATTCTCAAGCAACTTTCCTGACGGTTTTGCGAAACTATTTGTGTTTCTGCTTCCTCGTAGTGTGCTTTTTGTACCTGTAGGAGGTGGTGACATTTCAGACTTCTCTCCACAGCGGTGACATTTTGTCATTCAATTCCCACCATGTTATTGGATTATTTTAATACAACTTATGTGCTTCTTGTACCTTTAGGCAAACCCATCGTTACCAGAATTTTGAGGAGATACATGTTGCTTCCCATTCATGCAAAGTTGGATATCACCAAGCTCCAATAGTTAATGGGTTGGGCCATTTGGTACCTTGTCCGGTGTACCTTAAAGCCTTCATGGTAGGGGTGAGCAAAAAGTCCGGAACCGCGGATTTCACTTGTATTCGTCCGCAAAATTGCGGGTGAAACCCAATCCGTAAGATTTATGGGCCGGACACGGGTGGGATTCTCAAATCCGCACTTTTTAGCGGTTTGGTTGCGGTTGGACTTTGAAATCCGCAGATTCACCCGCACCGTAGTACTATATTTAACTCTTATGCTTTAGGAATCCATCCTTATCGGATCTAGCATAATCCGCTCTTTTCTTGCGAGTACTGGAACTGGATCTACAATTAATGCTCCTCTCGTTACAGAAACTTCAGCTCATGCAAAAATATGCTTTTGCCACACCAAACTAATGAAAATGGTATTGTAAATTTAGTAGAGAGAAGAAAACAAATCGTTGTTTACAATGTTGTATTGGATGGAGGTCTCAACATAGGGTAATCCTTGGATTTGGACTACTATAATTTAATTGGAATCTTACAAGGATCTGAGAAACCCATGCTTGTTATCATTTCTTTTCTTGTCTAAAATGAACTTCTCTTCTACTTATATATAGCTAAATGCATGCATGGATACATACTGTAATCAATACTAACTTCCACTCGCTGCAATGGCTAATCCAACCTTGCCTACTCCACACTGGCTTCTTTTCCTCACTCTCGCTATTATTCTCCTTGGTAGTCACTGTATAGCATCTAAGAAGAGCTCGCATATTTTTGATGGCTTAAATCCGCATCTGGCCCGTATCATCCGCGGATGTCAAATCCGCGGGTGATTGGGCCGGACACGGTTGGATTTTCCAAATCCGCAACTTTGACGGATTGGACACAGGTGACCCCTAATCCGCATCCGTCCATCCGTTGCACACCCCTACTTCATGGAGTTCCAAAAATTTGCTAATCTAAGATTGGTGTTACAGTGTCAAGAATTTTCTAATTTTGCCCAACATCTTATTTGTTTTGTGTTTTGTGTTTTGTTTTTTCTTCCTATCTTGGCTCTTGTTGTTCAATAATCGTTCTCTTCTTGAGCGACGGGGAAGTCCGAAAACAAGGATGCTTGTATATACTTCATAGATAGCACATCTAAAGACTTAAAGGACAAGACAAATAAAGCTTCCACGTTGAATGGTGAGGAAACCCTCGCTTCCTATTGGCCGAAATATGCTCTTTTTGAGTTTTGTGAAACGAGCGTTTTGATGAAGACATTTGGCAATGTATGGTTGGTTTAAAAAGAATAGGAAAAAGATTAGAAAAAGGAAACCAAATTTAATATTTAGGTGAGGACACTTGGCAAGGTATGATTGGTTTAAAAATTACAAACTTAAAAGGAAAACCTAACTTACCGTGTTTAGAATGTTATGGAAGTCAGAATTTACTATGGAAATCGATTAACTACTATATTAGGACTCTTTTTTCCAAATTAATATATAGAGAGGGAAAAAAATCCACATATTTTCTACAAAATTAAAAGGAAAAAATCCACATATTTTCCACAAAAATAAAAGGAATAAATACAAAAAATCTGCACATATTCTAAATTGCATATGTATTTGTCCGGCACACCAAATCAAAATTGCATCACCACGGGGCGGGGAGAAGCCCCGCGCACACCAAATCAAATAAGCATGACCACGGGGAGGAGCGAAGCCCCGCGCACACCAAGTTAAAAGAAAAATAAATAAATAAAAATTGCACATATTCTACACCTATTTAATGTATTTGCCCCGCCACACCAAATTAAAAATACATCGCCACGGAGCGGGACGAGCCCAACGCACACCAATTTAAAATGCATTGCCACGGGGCGGGGCGAAGCCCGCGCACACCAAATCAAAAACATTGCCATGGGGCGGGACGAAGCCCAGCGCACACCATATAAAAAATGCATTGCCACGGGGCGGGGCAAAGCCCTGCGCACACCAAGTTAAAAGAAAAAATAAATAAAATCTGCACATATTCTCCACCTATTTAATGTATTTTCCCCACCACACCAAATCAAAAATACATCGCCACGGGGCGGGCAAAGCCCCCACACCAAATCAAAAATGTATCGTCACGGGGCGGGACGAAGTCCAGCGCACACCATATCAAAAGCGCATTGCCACGGGGCGGGGCGAAGCCCCGAGTACACCAAATCAAAAACATTGCCACGGGGCGGGGAAAAGCCCCAGGAACACCAAGTTAAAAGAATAAATAAATAAAATCAGACATATTCTCCACCTATTTAATGTATTTTCCCGCCACACTAAATCAAAAATATATCGTCACGGGGCAGGGCGAAGCCAAATAAAAAATGCATCACCACATGGCGGGACGAAGCCCAGCGCACAGCAAATCAAAAATACATTACCACGGGGCGGGGTGAAGCCCCCCGTATATCAAATTAAAAAAGAAAAATGAAAGAAAAATGCCCGGTGCGTAGCACGGGCACAAATCTAGTAATTATTGTATTATGAACTATAATATCACGAAAGTAATAAGCCACATATTTTTTTGTTGCTCATAAGTCGTGATACATTGATAAACAACATGCTGCAAAGGTCTCTACACGAGGATAAAACTATAAAACCGTTTTATAGACATACTCTACGGCCTCTGCCATGACATTGGATCCTACGGTTATTTTGTATTTACAAGACAAAATCCTCGATCAAAGTCAAGTGTCTCGTGGAAATGTTAATTAACCGTGCTTACAGAAATGAAGGAAACACTAGTCCTAACGGAAGTTGATAAAGTGTAAGTAAACTACAGAAACGAATACAAGCAAGCTAATGAACTTACTGGGCAATCACCCTCTAACTAAGTCCTCAAGTCTGCTACAGAGATATTAATTTCTAAAGGGATGTACCCTATACAAAAATGACCTTGTTTTTTTGTTTGCATTTAGAATTTAGTAATCCTCATTGAATATGGTAACTTCCTGTGACAACAATGTAAATAGTGTGCGAAACTTGCTGCAATCGGAAAGAAACATACATTTTTATAATTTCGATCAAAACATTCTTTAAATGTGACACGATAAGAGCACTTTAGCATCGAAAAAAGAAGAAGAAACGATAAGAGCACCCCTTGCAATAGAAGTGACAGGAGACTTCAGTTCTGAGCAGCCAACCAAAGAAAAATTTGCACCCCAAATGCACTTGCTTTACTCAAGTATATGTACGGCAGATGCCAACATAGTGTTGTTGGTTGATTGCCAATTATGACTCTCTTTTGTTGTTTATGGACAATTCTCACGAAAATGTCACTACTCCTTTGCTAGATCAATAGTGTGACCTGATTTACACCATTTTAAAATTTTAATGAACTTCAATGATAGTCATCCCCGTGTTTGGCAAAAAGAAACAAAAGAAGAAGAAAAATTCATAAGTTGCTCAACAGAGACAATTTAAGATGTTAAGAAACAGAAATACTAATGTAAAGAAAAACAATGGTGAAAGGCTGAAAGCTCCTTTGGATTATCGAGTACTTTTAAGCTTTGAAATTAAGGAGATGCAACTTTTTTTTCTTTTCTTTTTTTAAGCAAAAAATAGTAAGAGACTATCTTCTCTTCAGATCCACACACAGGGCAGGCATAAGCCACACTGGAGGGACTGACCATGCCATCTGATTCGTGCCATTTTTAGCCCATTGGGCGAGCTCGTGGGCCACATTATCAGCCTGACGATTTACATACACAAAGGAGATAAAACTAAATTTAGGAATTACACTTCTGATGTCCTCAAAACTCGTATGAGTTCTTTAATCTCCTAGAAATATCTTTTTGTTAATTTGTTCCACAATCCCAGCAGCATCACTTTCCACGATTATTTTCTTCTCCTTCTTCACCAAAGCTATTTGTAGGGCTCCTCTAATTGCCTTCACTTCTGCTTCTTCTGCTGAATAACAAATTAGATTTGTTGATTCTGCTAGGATGAAGGAATTGTTTGAATCTCTAAAGATGATACCCATTCCACCGTCGCTAGAGTTCGGATTCCATGCTCCATCTGTATTAATTTTGATCCAGTTCTCCGGCGGTGACATCCAAGACGAGATTCCCTGATTTGTTGTATTCATTGCAGCAATTCGATTAAGAGGGTTAACTGTATTCGGGATCAACATCATCGATTTAGCCCTAGCTAGAAGGAAAGCAATCATGGGGAAGCTTTGACATCTTCTTGAAGAATCTTTGTAAGGACTTAGTTGGAACCAGAATCTAATCCACTGCTGAAAGGTATGGTTCTGAAGCTGATTATTATTCACATTATTCATGGACCATACTCTAGTTAGTTTCCTGCAAGTTACTAGGGCATGCATAATTGATTCTGTCTTCAGCTTGTATTTAGGGCAAGTGAAATCACAGATGTGAATGTGAGAATGCAAAATTTCTTTCACATATAAGGAGATGCAACTTGTGATAGTTTACATATAAATTTTTTTGATAGATTAAAAAAATTAATTGAAAAATCATTTTTTAAGACTATTAATTCCAGGGTGTTTCATTTACAAACTTGGCTTCTAAATCTTTTATTCCAATGTTTATTACCACACCTTTAATAGTTAAATATATTATGCAAGAGTTGGTGTTGAAGTGTTTGAAAAGTCGATTTTAGTTTTCTCCAACATCTCTATCGTCAATGTACTTTTGTTTCCTTTATGTTGGCTCTTGATATCTGATAGTTGTTCAGCGTTTAAACGACAGGAAGTCTGGAAAGGATAGTTTTATAATATTGTTTAAACTTCAAAGAAATGACATGTTAATCCTATGAAATGTAACATCACGGAAATTATCAGGTACAAACTTTTTCCCATCCATGTGAGTTGCGACACAACGGAGGATAGAGCACCGAAAAAGGCATAATAATTTTTTGGTGGACATTGGACAGTAGTTATTGAACAATTAGAGAGCGTAGGGGACACATTTTAAAAGTGTGTTCACAAACTTGAACTAGAACTGTGGACAGGGAACTCTCGTGAGCCTAGTCATAGATACAAATTTAACCACATTCTACTATGCGCTTTACAAATTAATCTTAACACCCCGATGTCTACTTCGGGCAGCTTCGTTGCACCCTTAACTGGATTTGAAACAGTTGAAAGGTTTGCTACTTGGGAACATCACCCTTTACTCAAACATCAGAACATCGCATAGAAAGCCAAGATGATTTTCATTTTGACTCTTTGAGAAGCAAGAGCAGGTCAGGTGATGAGTAAAATTACACCTAATATACCATCTTTTTGTTGCAACCGTTGCTGTTCCAACATAAATTCGCTCAATTGCTCGTGTAAGTATAGCAAGAGGTTGTAAAACACCATCAGTTACCAAACTTACAAAGTAATTCTATCCTCTCTTTTTTTGGAGTGGATAAAAAAAAGCGGTAATTTCAAAAACAAATTACGGTTAAAGCTCATTGGCCACAACAACAGTACAAGTGTTCAGAATTCATCGTGAATTTCACATTTTTGAAGGAAGATTTTCAGGTTATATTAAGGCTGTACTCTACACATACTGGGTCAGTTCTATTGTTTGCCAGGTTATACTAAGGTTCCAATCAATCTCTCCCATAGCAAAATATGAAAAAATTAAGCTTAATCCACGCTATATCGAACCAGAGCCTCAATCTGGTCATGTGGGACTGAATCACCGACGGAATTTTATCTCGCAAGTTTCTCGGTGAATTTTTAAAATTTAAAAGGCTGCTAATGGGACCGAATTCTGGGAGTGTACTAAATTTTAAATAAGACAAAACAGTTTTTCATATAAAACAAAACAATTTTTTTCATAGGTTTGGTATACAACCCCAGAATTCAGTCACCCCCATTAGCAGTCTTGAAAATTTTGTGCCCATGATACCTATCCCATTTCTGATATTCACTTTTCTCCCAGAGAACTTTTTTTTTTTTTTGGCAATGGACTAGAGTCAAACGGGTAGTTCTTGACCGGATCTTTTTTTCTGTTTTCATTTTTCTTGTTAATCTCATTTCTTATGGAAGTGATCAGTGCTAAGAGATATTTTGTATCTTTACGTATCTTCCCCTTTAACTGCATATATTGCATGTTGTCATTGTATTGTACGTATCTCTTGTATATTTTGTTTCCTTATTTCTGTTTCTGTAATCTCTGTATATATAATGGACTTTGTCCATCTAATGAAGTATGCAATTGAGTTTTCCTCTCAACCTGTTTTAGTTTTCCTCTGATGCTCATGTTTTATCATGGCATCAGAGCTAGGTAAGATCTGAAATCCCACCTTCTGCTGCAAACAAGCAATCAAAACAATCTTCTTAAACCAGCCAAGAATCATTCATTAGTTCTTTACCTTCAGTTATAAACCTTAATCCAGTTATTCATCTTTCAGCCTCTTGACAATCATGTCACGCGAAGATTTTCAACCTATTACTGCAAAATTAGATGGTACTAATTACACTCACTGGTCTTTTCTTATGAAAAGCTTTCTCAAAGGCAAAAGCATGTGGAAATACATAGATGGGACATAAATACAACCTAAAGCATCTACTTCTATCATCAAAGAGAAGGGAAAAAAAACATCAGCAAGTGATGTTGAAACCTGGGAGATAAATATCACAAGATTATGACTTGGATTGGCAACACAGTGATTACTTCAATCAGTATGCAGCTTACCAGATTTGAAGTTGCTAAAGATGCTTGGGACTTTCTTGCAAAAAGGTACACACAGATTAACTTTGCTCAAAGATATAAACTTGAACAAGATATTCGTTCTATGAAGCAATCCCTAGATCAATCGAATTCTGATTTTCATTATGAGATGTTTGTGATTTGGAATCAACTTGCGCCTATGGAGCCAAAATGGACAAATGAATTGGCAGTATGGGAAAATTATAGAGAAGAGACAAGACTAGTTCAACTCTTGATGGCTCTACGAGAAGAGTTTGAATCATTCAGAGGTGCTATTCTTCATCGTTCACCTCTTCCATCTGTAGAAACTGCTTTATCTGAGCTGATTACTGAAGAAACACGTAAACGGATCAAGCCAGAGATCTCGGGAGTGTTTGCTATACCTGCATCTCGTCCAAACTTCAACAACCAGAAGAAATAGTTTCTTAACACATCATGATTCTTCACAACCTACTTGTCACAGCTGCAAGAAAACTGGTCACATAGCAAGGAACTGTACTCTGCCACCTGCTGCAACACCACAAGATACTCCTACCACCCAGTGCAACTACTGCAAAGATCTTGGACACTCCACTAGAAACTTCACATCTCCAACCTCTAGGAATATGCAGAGATTAAATGTTAATAGTGCAACAAGATTTGATGGTTCAGGTAGATTCTCTGCTGCACCAGTTCCATATGCTGAATCATTCACTAGTAGAAAAAACCGTTTTAAGATAGTCAAGTAGTGTCGTATAAGCGAGTTATAAGACACTTTGAAGATGCCGCTGAAAGCGCTGTAGATTCAGTGTCTTATTATTGAACGACACTTTCAAGTTGACTCAAAATAAATTTGATTTACGATACTTTCTGGTTGTCGCTATATACGATATTTATAAAGCGTCGTAGAGTTAAATTTATATTTAAAAAAAATAATAAAAATAAAATCAGATTTGCCTGACTGAATGCAGTTATTCTGAGTGGTCTGAAATAAATCTGATTCAAGATCAAATTACATTAAAATTAAATTTGGAATTCAAATAGAAATTCGTGGTATTGCACTGGTTACACAATTTATAACTGCATTCAGTTTACGTTTAAGTTCTAAATCACAAAAAGAAAAAAGGTAATCAAATCACAGATTCAGACAAGTCATATCTTAAGTTCTACCAAATGCAAACCAGCAAAACGAGATACTCCCAGATGATGAACTGAGCCAACACTTCAAGAACGGCACACCTACAACAAACAAAAGGTTTCAACATCACTGAAGTATAAACAAGTGTGAAAAAATCACTAGAAACTGAATATACTATATGGATGGAGCTGTATGGCTGTACAAACACTATTATACAAGCACCATTTACTACAAGATGATTTGAAGTATCATGAATTAAGGATGATATTGTAGAAAGATATGGATCACCAGTACTTATGCCCTTTCACATAGTTTCAACTTTCAATATTCACCACTAGTAAAAGAAAGACCTGGAGCTTTTTCTTGTTCAAAAAGCCACATGTCTGCAATCCTTAAACAACTAAGTAAGACACCACTAGCTGAAAAGGATGTAGTCTTTAACATTAATGTCAACTTTTCAAAGATTCTTAACTTAATAAAGGACCTAGGTTTTCTGTTACCTTGGTTAGTAGTAGTGTGTGGCACTATAGAAGGGGCAATGAGGTACACTACTAGGTTTCAGTTACCTTGGTCAGTAGTAGTGTGTGGCACTATAAGGGGCAATGAGGTACTCTCCTAGGTATTACCAAGTAATCTGATCGAGTGGGTATTTCAGAACCAAGGAATCTGTAGTTATTACCTTGATACAGACAGATATAACAGTTCTCAATTCCAGTGCAGGTTGGTTCTATTCACTGCAAAAAAAGAAAAAAAATCATAAGAAAACAATTTATAAGAAACTCATGACAGCAAATTCACGATGTAGAGCCATCAATAAGAAAACAATGAGAAGTCTTTCAAACACAATCAAGACAATACGACAATGTAGGAAATTTCCTATGTGTGTCCCCCGTGTAACCCCACCGTTGATTAACAGAACTAGTTAAAAATAGCATCTCCAAACCCAAGGATCCCTAGTCAATCTTGCCGTTGCCTGTTGGCTCTACATTACAAACAATTTATTCCATACTATTAACCATTTCAAACCAATGATTTCTTGAACTGATTTAGCAAGGACCCAAGTACTGTTAAAATAACTTCGAGAAATGAAAATTCTGAGTAGCAAATTCTACCTGAGAAAGAGCAGGATTGACGACCTAGTGCAGATTCATCGATACCATCCATCTGCATAGAAAACATAATCAGCAGTTAAGAGGATGACTGAATTAGATACCGGTTATGGACAGAAACTGTCTCTACCAACAGTCAAGCCTAGATGCTCTGGCAGAAATTATGGTCCATTGCAAGCAGCAGGAACCAATATTGGTGGTGGCAAAAGGTATACAAAATGGATTCATTTTCTTGAACAGAAACCTTATAGCTTCAATCTCAAGTGACAACAACTAAATTTACAAAAAGTTTTAAGCTCACCTTCATGCCACCCATTGAATCACAGCACCACATTTAGCTTGCATCGGGTGCAACTGACCTTCGAAATCTAAGCCTGCTTATCCACACCCTGCAAAACAAGTAGTTTGAAACTTCAAGTTTGGTAGTGATACCTACGCACTGCCCATGTAAGGCATTCCCTTTGCACACTCCTCACAGTATCCTCAAGCTTTGCCGTATCTGACTTGTCAACCCTATTCCCACGGCTTGACATCCAATAAATTCGAGCACTTCCCAGCTGAAGGAACAATTGTAAAACTAAAGCCATGTTAAATTCAATAACCAAACAAGTAAAATTTGAATCAAAATATAAACCGACTAAAAAACTCTGGATAAGTTTCACAGCTTCAAATCCATATACAACCTATGCCCCAGCTCTTTAACGATAAATTATAAAACATGACGAGCTTCATACAGTGCGAAGAAAACATAACTCCATGAATAGAAAGGAACTAGTATAACTAAATCCAATAGTTTAAAAAAAAATCAAATATTCAATACATATGAAATGAACATCAATAATTTTTGCATCTAAAGCCATAAATATCAAGAACCCCAATAATTGACTTGGAATTAGGGTCCTACCCAAACAAATTGTTTATTTTGGTCATTAGCCTGTCCAGATAAATTGAAACTTTTAACAACCATACATGCATTATGAGAAGAAGGAAATCTAGACGGTACCTACAAATAACAAAAAAGTATTTCAGCATGTGGATCTGCTTACCAATCACATATGCGAGAATATATCGTTTTTGCTACATATGTAGTAGTATCTAACAATAGACAGCAGGAAGAACCTAAGATTACCAAGTGTAGGTAAACAAAAAGAGCAACTCCATCATGTTGTTCATCAAGGCAAGCTCAAACGCAAAATCAGGCAAGATTAAATCATAACAAACAAAGAGGCATGATGCAAAGCGCTCCTTTTTAGCCTGAATGGACATCAAATAGAGCATCGGTATACATTCTAACATAATGAAAACCTACAGTAAATGGCCGACAAATTGTCAATTTTAACGTGTGTCAACAACGGCAAAATCCAGATGAACCAGACAACAGATGTGTTACACTATTACAGGTGCAAGCAAGTCTTCTCTACAAAAGCACCTTCAAAAAGGATACATAATGTACTTCAACACAATTCAAAAAAGAAATTCACCGCACACTTTATGGACCTCACATGATTAGCAAAAGGCAGATGAAGCACCAGTTTTTTTAATGAAAATAAAAATAACAGCATATAACAATAAATCTTGTATGTATATTAAAGATATAAGTACATTTGGATCAGTTACCTGCTCAATGAAATACACGAGCAACTCCTCTGAAAGCTCAGGATCACCAGACTAAGAACATGTCTCCATGGCGTGTTTGTAAAGGTTACCTACCTGATTTCTCATAAATATAAGCATCTAGTCTTCTTATTTCAAGAAGCTAATGTTTCTCAACCTGTTCAAACATGCATTATTAGTATCAGCAAGAAAGAATTCAGCCACAAGAGATGGAAAGCAGGTACTCTACAAAGTATCTTAAGTCTTAACCTTTTGTGCAAGGCCTATCTGATCCAAATTATCATATATGCATGTTGATTGATGCGCGCAACCTATCATAGTCTTCCTCCTCAAGATAAATTTGATTCAATGCCTCATCAAAGCAGAAGCATTGTTATTCTGAACTCCAACCATGTATGGTATCACAAGGAGCAGGTGACGAGCCTGAAACACAAGTGATATATATATATATATTACCAAGAGCGCATAACAGTGATCACCAAGATTAAAAACAATCGTCGAAGACAAACAAAATCAGCAAACTGAACAATATACAAACCTTTTGCATGTCTACAACACAAGTATAGTCCACACGAAGAGCATGCACATTGAGCATATCATTAATAAGATAAGGGTTATTTCTTGTGAGTAAAAGTGAACCGCCTTGTAGTATAGTTCCACATTTGCAACTTTAACTGCTACATCTTTGAATTGCATGTGGTCCCATGCTTCTGAAGAATGATTCATGATAGTGGTTGCAGCATTGTCGAATTCATCTTACTGTATGTATAAACTCACAATCCCATATAAAGAAAGAGAATACCAGATACTTTAGAGCTACATGACAAGTCATAGAATCAGTAAGAACACAAATAAGTATCAAAGACAAATATCACTCAAATGAAAGATTTTAGTATATCACTCAAATGAAAGATTTTAGTTCTTCTCACCATTGGGAAACTTTCACCATTGGGAAACTTTAAGTTGCTTCAATTAAGCCTTCTCTGTATGTTTAAATAAATAAATAAACCCATTTAAAATCAACAGAGGATTTACAAACTTGAAACATAAAATAAACACTTTTAGCCTTAAATCAAAACCCAGTGTACATAGATTAAGGGTTTCAAAATCAAAAGAAATGAGATAGATGAAAATGATGAGATTGGTGAGATGCAATACCTAATCAACCATAGATGAGTATTCTTCGTCGCTACCACCAGCAAACCCACCACTTCTTCTTCTTGTTCTTCTTCTCCCATCCATAAAACATCCAATCTGATCTGTTGCACAATGAAAAAATCAAAAGAGATTTTAATTTAAACTAAAAAACAAAGACAAAAAAAAACAGGGAAAATAAAGATTCTAGAAAATAACTTGAAAAATTGAACTAGATTACCTGATTCCGACCCAAATCTTAGCCTGTAAGTATCAAATTAGGGTTTGTAGATCGAAGAATTTGGGTACAGATTCAACAAAATGATATGTATTCTTCGATTTGTTGTTTAGATTTTAAGAGACAACTAGGGTTTCCAGTGATTCTTCAACTGTTGGTGAGAAAGAAAGAAGAATGAGAAGAAGAATAAGGTACAAGTGGTGGTAGCGTGATCATGGTGACGAGATGAAGTCTCTTTGCTTCATCTGTGAATGTGAGGGAGAAAGGGAAACCAGCGATGGTGAGGGAGAAGGAGAAAGAGAGTGAAAAAAAATATGCTAGGTTTCTTTCTCTTTAGATAGATAAGGTTTGGTAGGGTTATCTTCCAAGGAAAGGATCCTATTCAAGTGTCCTTGTATTAGTCAACTAAAGTCCTGACACAATGACATCTTGACTTTAGTCAAGGACCAATAAGAAAGTATCGTTGTCTAAGTCAACAAAAGCCCTAATACTACGACATTTTGACTTTAGTCAAAGACATTTTTCAAATATAGTTATTGTGCGAAATTTAGTTTGTCGTTTCATTGTGTCTCAGATAGCCCATTTTCCACTAGTGATTACCATCTGCACCATCTCAATCAACAGCTACAGTTGATACATCATCACCTAGTCTTGCTGATATACATGAGATGATTAAACAAGCCCTTTCGGCCAGTAACAATACTGCAGCTGCATCTGTCTTCTCTACTCCTTCAGATTCTGGAGCATCCAATCGTGATTCAAAAGTTTTTGACAATCTTTGTCCCATTGTTGCTCCTAAAATTCACACTGTTGATGGAACAGTCGTAACTGCCAGTCACATTGGGATGGTTAGAGATTCAAATAACATTTGTGTACCAGATGTTCTTCTTGTTCCTAAGATTACGATGAATCTCATCTCAATTGGTCAACTATGTGATCAGGGATTTAACATTATTTTCTCTCCTATTGGTTGTGCTATTCATGATCTCAAAACAGGGAAGCTAGTTGGGATAGGCCGTAGAGTGGGTCGATTATATCTTCTTCAGACTCTGATTATTACATCAAAACTCAGGAATCATGTTGCTGCTACAACCACTACATCCCACTCTACATCTTCTTTCATGTCTTGGAAATCTAGACTAGGTCATGTTTCCTTTTCTCGTCTTTCGTATATGGTCAATAAAGGTCTACTAGGAGATACTCAAGTAGACAAAGAACCAAGTTGCATTTATTGTAAACTGGCAAAACAACCGGCACTTTCTTTTAATGCAAGCACTTCAATATCTACTGAACCTTTTGCTCTTATTCACTCTAATGTTTGGGGTAAATCTCCAGTGATGTCAAAAGGAGGTGTATTTTACTATGTGAGTTTCATTGATGATTATTCTCGATACACTTGGGTTTATCTATTCAGTTCAAGAACATAATTTCTTAACTTGTATGTAACCTTTTCAACTATGTTCAAAACTCAGTTTGGTAAAACAATCAAAATCTTTCGTGATGATCAAGGAGGTGAATATATATCCACTCCTTTCAAAGATTTTCTTAAAACTCAAGGAACATTGTTACAACTGTCTTGTACGGAAACTTCATAGCAAAATGGAGTTGCTGAACGCAAACACCATCATATTATTGAAACAGCTAGGACTCAACTAGTTTCTGCATCAGTTCCATCCAATTTCTGGGGAGAGTTAGTCCTTACAGCAGTCTATACCATCAATCGTGTTCCAACAGCTATCATAGGAGGTATTTCACCTTATGAATGTCTTTATGGTAAGAAACCTGATTACTCTTAGCTTAAAATCTTCGGTTCAACATGCTTTGTTCTCCTTCCTGAGCGTGAACGCAATAAGCTTACTCAAAAGAATATTCTATGTGTGTTCCTTGGCTATGGTATTGAACAAAAAGGTTATCGCTGCTATGATCCTGTTAATAGGAAACTTCAAGTCTCTAGACATGTAAAATTTTGGGAAAAGGTTCCATTTTTGTCTCTTCCAAACAGTAAATCTTATTCTTTTGAGAATTTCATTTACACTGATCCCTTTTCTAGTGAAGTTAGCACCAATACATCACTAGTGCCTGTCTCTAGTAATGAAACTGTCTTACATACAGATGATACTCATAAGGTTCCAACAATGTCTAACCACTTTATGACTCCACCTGACGATGCTGCCTTGGAAAGAGATTCTGATCCTCAAGTTGATACATTGCCACCTCGCAATCGAAGACCTCCAACTAAGTTATCTGATTACCATTGCTCATTATCCAGTATTATGTCTATTTATGAACCAAGAAAATACAGAGAAGCTGCAGCTATACCAGAATGGCAGGATTCAATGACAGATGAGTTAACTGCACATAAAGAAGCTGGTACATGGGAAATGGTAGATCTTCCTCCTGGAAAATTTGTTGTTGGAAGCAAATGGGTCTACAAAACTAAAACCAAGTCAGATAGGAGTCTTGAATGGCGCAAATCTCGTGTTGTTGCTCAGGGTTACACTCAAGAATATGGCATAGACTATGAGGAAACATTTGCTCCTGTTGCACGTATGGTAACTGTTCGTACACACATTGTTGTTTCTGCAGTTCGACAGTGGGAATCAAATGGATGTCAAAAATGCGTTTCTTAATGGGGAACTGCAAGAAGAAGTTTACATGTGACCTCCTCCTGGATTAGATCATGCTCCAAATCAGGTGTGTAAACTTCGTCGATCTCTCTATGGACTGAAACAAGCACGTCGTGCTTGGTTTGAAAAATTCAGTAGTGCAATTCTTCAATATGGTTTTACACAGAGTTACTACGATTCAACAATGTTTACACAATCATCAAACAAGGGTGTTGTTATCCTTCTATTGTACGTGGATGATATGGTTATCACTGGCAGTGACATTGAAGGTATAAGAAATCTTAAATCTCATCAAAGTACATTCTTTCAAATGAAGGATCTTGGTCCACTGAGTTATTTTCTTGGTATTGAGGTGAGCAAATCAACTGATGGTTATTTTGTTTCTCAAGCTAAATATGCATCTGAAATCATTGCACACTCTGGAATTACTGATGCTAAAATTATAGACACTCCACTTGAAGTGAATGTCAGACATGGTCCTTCGAATGGAACGCTTTCATCCAATCCAACCTTATATCGACAATTGGTGGGGAGTCTGAACTACTTAACCATTACTCGACCTGATATAAGTCATGCAGTCCATATTGTAAGTCAATTCATGTCAGCTCCTCGTTCTACTCATTATGTTGTTGTTCTTAGAATACTTCGTTATCTCAAGGGAACCTTATATCAGGGATTGCAGTTCTCATCTAAATCTAAATTTATTCTTAGAGCATACTCATATTCAGATTGGGCAGGAGATGTTACAGATAGGCGATCCATTATAGGGTATTGCTTGTTTTTGGGAGAGTCTCTTATATCTTTGAGAAGTAAGAAACAGACTGTTGTCATTTCTACGCCCACACCTCTATTTTGTGATAACAAAGCTGCAATTCAGATGACTCATAATGACGTATTTCATGAAAGAACTAAGCATATAGAGATTGACTGTCATTTTACAAGGAATCATTTTAAGCGTGGAACAATTACTCTTCCTCACGTAAGCTCAGAATTTCAATTGACAGATTTATTCACCAAGTCACATCCTGCTCCTCGACTAAAGTTTTTGCTTTCCAGACTCAAGATGAGTTCACCACCATCTTGAGTCTGGGGGGGGGGGGGGTGTTAATAGGTATTTTGTATCTTTACGTATCTTCCCCTTTAACCGCATATATTGCATGTTGTCATTGTATTGTACGTATCTCTTGTATATTTTGTTTCCTTATTTCTGTTTCAGTAATCTCTGTGTATATAATTGACTTTGTCCATCTAATGAAGTATGCAATTGAGTTTTCCTCTCAACCTGTTTTAGTTTTCCTCTGATGCTCATGTTTTATCAATCAGCAGTGGTACTCCTTTACATGAGCAATAGACAGGGCCAACTAACACACTAATTTTAATATGGGCACAACATCTGCCTTTAAATTTTCTCCACCGCCGGGGCCGTAGTATCCGGCTATTATGGTCCAACTAATTAAACACGTTACTGTGACCCGACTAACTAGCACACTATAATTTGCAGCATAGTTTTGTCTTTTTAGTGAGCAAAGACTTTTTATAGTGATACGAACTGCTTAAAAGAAATGAACAATCGTCCAGAAACCCCACTGATTTGCGCTCAATCAACATATTGTTAAATTTGTGGAGAAGCAGAGCTACTGACGTTCTTATTAAACACACATGGTGATAGCTCCATCGGATTGGATGTTGTTGTATGTCTAGCGGGAGACATGAATTGTGACGCCATTTTGAAGTTTGCGAACGGAGGCGCAATTCATTTCTTCTTAATGTTGAAATCTTTGATGATTCTTGTTTATTGCAGCAATCTTCCTAAACTTGCGCATATAGGAAGAAATCATACTACATCACATCAATTTCTTAAGCATCCACCAGTTCATTTACTGAAATGGAAATTGCAGTTTCCTCCAACACCTTATTTTTCTTTTGTCTTCTCTACTAATTCCGTGAAAATAAAAACCCTTTGGTGGTAACTATTTCCTGCAACTTACTCGCTCCAGTGATGGTTATATAACTTAAACAATGCTACTCTTGTCGTTGCAGTCCAATATGTCTATTTTCTTATAATAGAGTGACTAAGGAGAAGTCTGTAATCGGAGATGCCCCATGTACCAAAATTGAAGGAGAACATGATTCCTTTATGGAACACATCACAAAAATTAAATGACACATGGGATTTGCCTTTGCTGCTTGTACCACAAGATGACTAACTCTTTACCGGAGCAGTCATGAAGAAGAAAACCAATACAAAATTGAACCCGTACTCTACAAAGTCTAGTCGTAAATTCAGATGAAAGAAAACCAGGTAAAAACTCTAGCGGCTAGTGTTAACTGAAAAAGCACAGTGACGGCCAATTGGGAAAATGTGAAATCGGCTACTTTTCGCATAATGGGTGACAACCTGACGCAATATATCAAAAGTTGTCGGGATGACCAATGAAAAACCATCCACAATCCCTAATACAACTGTACTCAGTCACATATTGTCAAATTGATTTCTTGCCGTAGACAAAAAAATTGTGGAATTGAGCTTCATCACTACTGGTGTTATTAAACATAAATGGTGACAACTCCAATGGATTAGATGTTTTATGGGTAGCCAAATACAATAATTTAACAAGCCATGTCCGAAATATGCTAAAGAATTTGAACAAATTTTTGAATTCTGGAGTAACTTATGATTTTTTTAGATATAAAAATGGAATCAAATTATAACTAATCTGAAGTAAGTTTACCGAAAACCTAAATATAAGATATAAAATCTGAACTTCATAGACTTCCAAGTATTGCTGATCTAATAGAATGGTGTTGAGGTGTTCAAGTGCAAACAAGATTTTAATTTTCACCAACATCTCACCTGTTTTCATGTTTAATTTTTTCTCGTATCGTGCCTCTTTTTATTCAATATTTGTTCGGTTCTATAAAGTGTTGTGAACTCTGGATTCAAGGATGTTTATATATAATTCAGAAAACACATGATTATCAAAAGACTTAAAGGCCTAGACAAATAAAACTCTCACGTTGAATGGTGAGGAAACCCTCGCTTCCTATTGGTCGAAATAAGCCTTTTTTGAGTTTTGTGAAACAAGCGTTTTGGTGAGGACACTTGGCAACGTGTGATTGGTTTTGAAATAGAACACGTTCTAAAAAAGGAACCGAGAGTTAACTTTCCTTATATGACTCGGTTTCCTAGCTACGAACAATCAAGAATGGCCATTGATTTCGGTTTCCTAATTCAAAAGGATTTCCTTTCGCTAATACACTCAGAAGTATTTATAGAATAAACAAACTTTAGATTTCACCCAGGATTATCAGGTACACATCTATTCCTCCGATCTTCAACGGTTCTTTCTCCTCACTCCTCCGTCCTTCTCTAATGTTTTCCCCAACCACTTTTCTCTAATACTTTTTCATATCTTGACGGTTCTCGGTAATTTTTCCTTTGAGGGTTTTAAAGTACGCTATATTTAGAGAGATTCTTAAGATTTAATATAACCTAAATCAATTTAGGGTTTGTTTTTATTCTCAATTATGGCAACACATTTGCAACTTTATTGTGTTTCTACATATAAAAACTAGAGTTCATCTATTTTTTCCCGAGATTTGGCTCAAATTGGGATTGTGTAAATATGTTACGGCTGTTGTGTTGAATGCTATAAAATTATCTGTATCAGCGCATGTACAGGCTTATAATGGAACTTTATCTGATTCACAAACTTCTGTTTCCGTGTTTGAAACTTACTATATTCATATGAAGACTTTTTCCTCTAGGTAAAGTTTGTTGTAGGTAAATGGATGTACTGGAAAGATGGAGAATGCAATGATAGACGTTGGATTTTTTTCCAGGATTCCACTTGGTTCATGTATCATGTGGTAGTGAGTCATAGTATGGGAAAATTGTGGGAACCGTGTACATGGTGACATGAACAGGAGTATTTTGCAGAAGAACATGAAAATCTGCAGAATTTGCAACATATAACTTGGATAAAGAATACAATGGACGAAATAACAAGAAAAGGAGAAGACGTTGTTGAGGTTGCAAAAGATGGTTTTTACAACTGATTTAGAGTAAAAGAAAAAAATAAACAAAATCTGCACATATTCTCAACCTATTTAATATATTTGTCCCGCCACACCAAATCAAAAATACACCGTCACGGGGCTGGGCAAAGCCTTGCGCACACCATATAAAAATGCATCGCCACGGGGCGGGGCGAAGCTCCGCATACACCAAAAATACATTGTTACGTGGCGGGGTGAAGCCCCCACACAACAAATTAAAAGGGAAAAATAAATCTGCACATATTCTCCACCTATTTAATTAGTTTCCCCACCACACCAAATCAAAAATACATCGCCACAGGACGGGGAGAAGCCCCACACACACCAAATCAAAAATGCGTCGTCACGGGGCGGGCCCAATCCCCGCGCACACTAAATCAGAAATGCATTGTCACGGGACAGGACAAAACCTCGCGCACACCAAATATTAAAAATAAATATGCCCGGTGCGTAGCACGGGCACAAATCTAGTTGTATGAACTACAATATCACCAAAGTCTGATGGCACCTAGGTTTTTGTTGCTCGAACCTGCACATGCATAAACAGTGCAAATTAAGGTCAGTCACGAGGATAAAACTGAAAAACCGCTTTCCAAACATATGTTGTTGTTTTTTTTTTTTTTTGCTAGAAACGAAGGAATTGTATTGATAGAAATGAGTTGCATAGTAGAGTTGAGGAATGCAGGGATATGACCCATCCATTCACCAGAGGTTCTAGACCTTCTACTAAATTTCGCTGCTTTATCAGCCAGCTCTAGATGATTCCTACGTAAAAATTCAAACTTGACAAAGCTAAAACTGGAAGAAATTGTTTTACAGTTTTCTATGACTGAATTATTATACCAATACAACTGATTATTACTAGAAATGATGGAGTCAATGATAGATTTGGCATCACTGACAAAACAGACCTTCTCCAATCTTTTAGCTTTGGCCCACCTTACTGCTTCCAACAGGCTCTCAGCTTCTTCGGCATTTCTCACATTCTCTGCTTGGAGCTTGCATCCGCGAAATGAGCCTGTAATATCATTCCACACCAGACCAATACTGCTTTCCAAACATATGGCTATTTCGTAGTTATAAGACATTTACTTAATTCAAAATGATCAAAATTAAGTGTCCTGTGGTTGTGGACACATTTTTAGAAGTATGCTTAAAAAATTGAACAAAACTTTGCTATGTCCGGTCATAACCGCGATCGACTTTCACAAGCTTAAGTAAACTTGAAATGGAAAAGGAACTAAAGCGTAAAGAGATCTAACAAGACTACAATATACTGGAGTTTTATTTCAATGGTAAAATTTGTGATAAAAGAAGGGATGGCATTGGAATTGTAACTCATTTCTTGCCGTTTAAACTAGCTAATTAGCGCACACAATTGATTTTTAATCCGCGTTTACAGTCTATATGTGCTGTGTCACTTAATCTTTGTTAATCCCACTCTATCTCAAACTATAAATACGCGTTATAGTAAGGATTTTGGATTTTGCGAGAATTTGGAAGAAGTTAGGAAAGAAGTTTACTGATCTTGATTAATCTAAGATTACAGAGAGTAGAAGCCTTAATTATATAAGAATGCAAGAAATCATTTTGGACACAACTGTACTCAATCAACTGTACTAAAACAATGCTAGCATATTTCAAAAAATAAAAATAAATAAATGAATAAACAAACAACGCAAGCACTCTTCCAATCCTGGCATTTTTAGGGGCGACCCCAAAAGAATTAGGGGCGATTTTTTTATTCACAACCCATATAAAAGATTATGGGATGTCCTAATAGTGCGGAGAATACCTAAATGTCATTCTATAATCGGTAGTTTAGGATTGGTTTTAGCAACCGATTATGATGTGTGTTCTTCTCTTCTTTTCTTTGTTTTGAAAAAAATAAATTTAGGGCTACTATCAGAATCGGTATATAATAAAATCAAACAACTACCGATTGTGAAAGTAGAGAAATCTGAAGTTTCATTTGTTTTAATTTGGGGCTACTAACACAATCGGTAGATTGTGAACATCACGAAACTACCTATTGTAAAAGTTGAGAAATTTGAAATTTGGGGCTACTATCACAATCGGTTGATAATAAACATTATCTACCTACCGATTGTGAAATTATGGAAATTCCAAATTCCATTGGTTTTTGAACATTTTGAATTTGGGGCTACTACCACAATCGGTAGAAAATGAACATCATGAAACTACCGATTGTACAATCGGTAGATAATAAACATCACAAAACTACCGACTGTGAAAATAGAGAAATTCAAAATTCCGTTAGTTTTTGAAAATTTTGAATTTGGGACTACTACCACAATCGGTAGATAAAGAACATCATGAAACTACCGATTATGTCTGTGTAGAGAATTTGAAAATTTAAGAATTTTGGAAAAATCCAATTTTGGGACTACTTTGTAATCGGGAAGTTAAACGAACTTCATTTACTACCGATTATGTTAGTTCATTTACTACCGATTGTAATCGGAAGTTAAATAAACTACGTTTACTACCGATTATGTTTGTGTAGAGAATTCGAAAATTTAATAATTTTGACACAATCCAATTTTGGGGCTACATTGTAATCGGAAGCCAATTAAATGTCATTGTCTACAGATTATAGATATATTTTCGCTAAGTCGTTTTACAATCGGTAGATATGGTAATCCATTATCTACCGATTCTGGGTAGTTTACCGATTCTGGGTAGTTTGGGCATTAAAAATTTCATGATGTTCTCCCGATTGTAAAACGACTTAACTACCGATTGTAAACTTAACTACCGATTGTAAACTTAACTACCGATTCTGGGTAGTTTCTCTCGATTGCAAACTTAACTACCAATTATGAAGGGTAGTTTGGCCATTAAAAAAAGCGGGAGATAAGGGATAGCTTCATTTTACGTTTGGGTGACCCATTTTTTTCTTATGTGTCGCCCCTAAAAATGCCAGGCTTTCAATCTCTCCTTATCTTTTTTTTGTTTGTTTTGTATTGAAACTTTATCACGAACTATCATCAATGCAGAAAACCAGGGCCTCATAAGAGGGATAAAAATTTGTAAAAACGCGCCTTGTGTGAGCCATTTTTTGTTTGCCGATGACTATCTAGTCTTCTGTGATGCTAATACTACTCCTAGCACTAATTCAGTCAAACTTTTTACTGAATTTGGAGAAGCTTCTGGACAATTAATTAACGAGTATTCTTTAGTCCAAGAACTAATCCAGATATCAAAAATGTTGTTAAAAAAATATTGGGTGTCAAAGCTATTCCCCTGGATGATTGATGCTTAACACCTCTTTTTACTAACAAATCTAAGATCAAGAGACTTGAACCTCTTGTAGAAAAAATGTTAAATAGGCTTGTTGCTTGGATTGGAAAAGACCTAACAACAGCCGGATAAACAATAGTGATAAAAAAATGTTACGTCCTCATTGAGTGTTTATCAAATGAATTGTTTTAGAATATCTAAGAAAATTTATAAGAAACTTACAAAACTTCAGAAAAACTATTGGTGGTGAAAAGACATTAATGGAAAAAGTGACCAAGGGAAAAAGGGATTCTATTTGAAAGCCTGACAGTCTTTTTGCAAACCTTTAGATGAAGGGGGGGTTAGGGTTTCAGAATATTGAAAATTTCAACCTTGCTATGTTGGCAAAAGTGGAGTGGAGGCTAAAAGAAAATCCTAATTCCCTAAGTGCTAAAATCTTAAAAGATAAATATTTTCCAAACACCGATATTGTTCATATGAATCCAAATCCAAACCATAGAGACAGTCAGGTTTGGAAGGAAATCCTAGAAGGTGTTGAAAAAATACAAAATCATTGTATATGGAACATAGGAAGAGGAAATAAGATTAATGTATGGACTGATTATTGGATTCCAGAAATCATTCCTCCTATACGAAAACCTGACTGGGGAACAGAAAACATAACATTGGTGAGTCATCTTATATCCGAAGATAGAATTGAGAAGTTGCTTTAACCAAAATACGATCAATCATATTCTGAAAATTCGTATTCCGACTAATAATATGGAAGATGCATCTCAATGGTCTCTAAACACTAAATGTAAGTTTATGCGTTAAATCGATGTACAAAAAAATTAATAATTCTGAAAATGAAATTAGTGTTTCGTCGATGAACTTAATTTGGAAGTTGAAAGTCCCTCCTTTTGTAAAAACTTTTCTATGGAAAGCGGCTCATGCTATTCTCCCAAATAGGTGGCTTCAATCTTACCTCATATAACTATTAGGTGTACCCTGTGTAATGGTGGTGAGGAATCTCTAACACATTTATTCATGATTTGTAAATTTGTAAAACAGGTATGGATGCACTTAAATGTTAGTATGGATTATGTGGTGGAAAACAATACTACATTTCATAAATGGCTTAACTCATGGTTCACTAATACTAACAGAAGTGGATATATAATGCAGTGGGATGAGTTTTGTAGTATTATAACATGACACATTTGGAAATCCAGATGTAATTGGGTTTTAAAAAAGGAAAAACAAAATAGTGCGGTTATGGCCAACACTATAGTAAAATAAATAAATAGTGTTGCTACCATAAATGATCCAATCTACAATATATTTCATACCTTATGTACTACAATCCAATGTACGATGAGTGTCTTGATATACATGCTTGGGAAAACAGATCTATGGAAACAAAAATATGTTATATTATAAATATTGCCCTGACCAATATGAACCCTATTTCTTCTTCTGGAATTGGCCTAACTTTAACTTATTTTGCAGGGAACACTATTGAAGCTAGGGAAAGTACCTGCAATTGTACCAACAAAGAAGAACTAGAGAACAAATGCGAAATTGCTTTCCGGTGGGAAACAGAATGGAGTGGTCATGAAGTAACTTTTCAGAGTGATTCAATGCCTACTTTGATGCTGCTTAAAGGAATGCATATTGAAGCAAGAAAATTGAGATACTCTATTAATAATGATTTCCAAACTAATCATGTAATAGTGAACTTCAAAATTTCAGAACTCATCTTTTGTAATCGTTTAAATATAATTTGGGCAGCTCATACTGCATCTTTTTGTAATATTTATAATCTCCAACACAGATGGAAAAGAGATGAATTAGGAGGTTTGCTGAACTCTTTTAATTATCAGTTTTTCAATGAACCTGTATCGTACGATCTTGGTAAGAAACTATGAATTGTAATGTTTGAGTGTATCTTCCTCTTTTTTATGAAAAAAAAAACAAAAAAAACTAGCACTCTTGTCTTTTACATCCAATATACTATAGCTACCTTTTAAAAATGGAGAAATCTATAATCACCCATACCCATGTTCAATAAAAATCCTATTATTGTGGTTGCAGGGGCTGAATTTTTGGGGGATTAAAATGATAATCAACACTTTCACTTGGATATGAGGAGACCTAATTTATGTAAAAGTTCAAAAATACCCTTGATCATTTTAACTTATGACCTTTTTATCCTTCAATTAACTAATTAATCTAATAAAAAAAATAAAAAAAATGAAAAATCAATAAAAGAAAAAAACCCGTCGGCTTCTTCATTTCTTCCTCTTCTTCTTCTCCTCTTCTCTTTCTTTTCTCCTTCTTCTTCTTCTTTTCTTCTTCGTTTAAGAGACGATTAATCGTCGATTCAAAAAAAAATCGTCATCGATAAATTCATTGTATAAAACCATGAAGACAAAGGAAAAGGCAGGGACATTGTCACCGAATCCACCTCCTCCTGAACCAGAGACATCATCTTCTTCAAATGAAGATGAAACTGAAGATCAACAACAAGTGATTGAAGGAGATGAAACATCCTCCAAGACTCCTGATATGACTGCAATAAGGTATGAATTTAAAAACCCACTCTTTATTTAAGCGTTTGAATGATTATTCAGTTGGTTTCGAAAAAATTAGGTTTGAAAAAACAGTTTATGAAACTTCTTATGGCTGGGAGTTCTTGTTTTCCCAGCTGTAAATACGTGTTACGGTCGGGATCTCTATGAATATCCAGCCGTAAATATGTCTTACGGTTGGGATCTCTAAGAACTCCCAGCCGTAAAATAGTCGATGCGTACTAGATTTCATAAATCCTATCCGCAACAAGTTGTTTACGGCTAGGAATAACCTAGCCGTATATTCTTCTGTGTTCGATTTTTTTTTTCAGCGGCAGTGTTTACGTCTAGGTTTTTCATATCCGTAAAAAAAAAATTGAACCGTAAATTTTATTTCCTAACCGTTTTTTGTGTAACAGCTAGGTTTTTCCTAGCCACATCTGTTACTGTGCTTAAAATTTAACCATCTGTATCTTTCACGTATAGGTTTTCCTATCTGTAATTTGAGTAACCAAGCCACAAATTATGTTTACTAGTCGTTATTGGTTTTACGTCTAGGTCGATTACTAAATATCCCATCTTTAATTGTTTCTGCATCTGAGACTGTCAATTTTTCCTAACCGTGTTTGTTGTCACGGCTTGGCTATGTCTAGATTTCCCAACCGTTTTTACTTATTTTCTTTTGTTTTTTGGTCTTGTTTGTCTTTAAACAGAGAAAATAAAAAGAGGAAGAAAAGATCACAAGAAGTAACTCCTTGTAATGACCTGACTCCGCAACCTCGTCACACAAAACCATTGGGTGCAAACACAAGGAATGCAAGTGGAGTTATGACTGGTAGAGGAAGTGAAGGTGGAGGAAATGGAGTTGAAGCTGTAGGAAGTGAAGGTGGAGTTTCCACAGGTGGAGGAAGTAAAGGTGGAGTTGTTGTTACTGGAGCAACTGAAGGAAGTGAAGGTGGACTTGTTGTTACTGGAGGAACTGAAGTTGGAGTTGGTGGAGGAAGTGAAGGTGGAATTGTTGTTACTGGAGGAACTGAAGTTGGAGTTGGCACTTTTAGAAGAAATGAAGGAGACCTAAATGAAGAAGAAGAAGAAGAAAACTTGGCCGAAACAAGTGGTGCTGCTATTGATAATGGTAAATCTGTAGTTGAGGAGGACAAGAAGGGAAAGAAGAAGTATGCACCAAATGAAACGGCAAGACAAGTTATTGATGTTATGGTGTTTTTACCTCCCAAGAAGAATGGGAGACCTTGGGGTGAACCAAAAGATAGATCCGTCTTGTTTGCTTACCAGTCATCATGGGCTGCTAGGGTATGTGCCGCAAAGGTAATAAATCAAACTTAATATGTGTTATTTTCATTTTATTATGGATATTTAATTGTAACAACCAAAATTTTATATTCTTTGTAATTTCCGGATAAAGCGGTCCCTAAACTAAAGAACCAACAAGGAAAGTTTTGGCCGTTGGACATAGAGCATCCAGATGTGGTAACTTTGGTAAAAGCTTCGGGGTTATGGTCTGGAATCGAGGCTTTGCAGAAGACATATGATGTTGTGACAGTTTATGGTTTTAGAGAAAGATTCTGACCCCAAACCATGACTTTTCTACTCCCGTTCGGCGAGATAACTATGATTCCGGATGATGCAAAGAAAATCACCGGTCTTTCTTTTGAAGGAAAGGTTGTGTTTGAGGGTTTCAAAAATTCTATTCCTTTTGATCAGCTTTGTGTCTTGGCGAAAGACTGTCTTGGGTGGGGAAAAGATGAAGCGGAAGAAGAGTTTGAGATAGGTGGCGAAGCTGTGCCTAGAGCTAAAAGGGAATTTAGTCTACCGGGTGAACGTCGCGAAACAGTTAATATGGCAAGGAAGATTAACATGGTTCGTCTAAAGGAAAAGTTTTAGGATTCTGACCGCAAGACTGCTAGTGGAGAGATAGTGATGGATGCAGAAAGAGCTAGACATACAGTGTTAGAGCATAGATTGGTTGAACTCACCAAGCGTTGGTATGTCAAGTTTGGTTGTCATATTTTAGTGACTCAAAACTCATCTAAAGTCGCTTGATTATATACTAGAGTCAACTTCGTTTAGGTTAGACTAGAAAGTCTAGGAATGTTGAGACATACAAGTATTACTCCGAAGACCTGAAGAATGTGAAGAAGAAGCGAACTACAGTGACAACATCATCCTTCCTCTTGAGCTTAGTAATATTGACTTGAACTATTTCATTCCTAACACATCTTTCAAGTCGTGCTATATTGAAAACCCAACTGTGAAGTTGTATATACTGTACGTATTGTATGATACTCTAGTGATGTGACATGATCATATTTGTATGATCATAGTATTAGGGAATTAGACTACGAAGTATAACGCTTATTTTTTGAACTTCGTAAATATGACATTGACATAATCTTGTATATATTGTTATGATTATATGAATGGGTTATGGTGAAGATTTCATCCTAGGAAACAATGTTTTACATTTGTTTATAGGAAGTACATTCATGAACTTGTTTTATGAATCGAAAGGGAAATCGCTAGGTTTATTGGTACGGCTATTCATTGCAAATCTTTGGATTACCAATGTGTGTGAGATGGTAGAACCGATCGTAACTTTGTTATGTATCTTGGTATAACTAATCACAATGCCTTACTTATGATTTGGTACGACTAGTTTTTATTAATTGGTATAACGATCCTAAGTAATCACCATGAGATGGTATGATCGATATTTGTAATTAGTGTGACTGATCCTTGTAATTGGTGTAACCGGTCCTGGTAATTGGTGTAACCGATTCTGGTAATTGGTGTAACGGATCCTGGTAACTGGTGTGATCAATCACAAGCAATACCATGAGTATATGGTAACCGGCCCTGGTAATTGATATAACTGATCCTGGTAATTGATGTAACCGGTCCTGGTAACTTGTGTGACCGATCACAAGTATTTCCATATTGAGGTATAACCGATCCTAGTGATTGGAACCCATGTATGTGATTTGATATTTGATCAATCACATAGTAATCTTTGAATGCATGTGAACCATTTCTAAACTTGTTTGGAAGTGTGGTATAACCGATTCCAAGAATGTAAATCTATGTAAATATGAATAAGGATTTACAGTAAAAAGATGTCAACATACTTTGAACACGTACAGTAACTCTTATCATTTATTGTTCAAAGATATTCCTTAGTACTCAAGGAGATCCTATGCCGAAATAAATTAAGAATCTTTTAATAAAGATTTTTGGTTTTATATGCTTTAATTAGTTTTTGATTTGATTGGCTAATGGTTGTTGAAACTTTGATTGCACCTAGTTTGTTTATTATTGTGAATCTTCTCTTCTGATATAAGATTCACTCAAACTAGATCAAAGTATCGACGGGATCTTTAGAACTGTTTGTAGATCTAAAAACATCTTGTGATAATCCATTGTTAACCGACTCCATTCTGTGTGTGATTGATCACAAGAGATTCAAGTGGTGTTGTGCAGGTGTTTATTGAAGATTAAAGAAGATTTGAAGACAAAAAAGATTTCTTATTTGGTTCTCTTATCTTTGGGTTTGCACAAACCTTGATCGGCTGGGATCCAACTAGAATCAGATTTATTTGATTGATTAGTTGCGTGAGATCGGCATCACTTTATAGTTTCTTATTGGAATCTATATCGATTGATTGCGAATCTAAACTTGAATACTTTGGTAGTTATTGAATATATTGATCTAACCAAGAAAAGGAGTTTATTAGATTAAATTGAAGAGCCTTTGCATATGACTTGAGATATCTTTATCTTGAAAGAATCGAAAGAGTTGTTACCAAACATATATGTTGTTCCTTTACTATTTGGAATACGATCCAAAGGAATTGTTCCAGTGCATGCACTCATTGAAGTCAGAAGCACAGGGATACTGAGGAAACTAAGTGAACTAGGGGTAGTTGTTTGGTCTCAACTATACGAAGTTGGTGTAGATTTTGTATAGCGGCTTAATTCTGAGAGTATTCAATTCTAGACTAGGTCCCGGGGTTTTTCTTCATTTGCAGTTTCCTCGTTAATAAAATCTTGCTGTGTCTTTTACTTTTCTATTTCCGCAATTATAATTGTTTTATTATAATTAAAAGTAAAATACATAAACGTTAACTCCGATATACTTGATAGTGATCCTATAGAGTTTGGTTAAGTCCGAACCTATTATCAAGTATCACACTTTGGTAGTCGTATTATCTCGATCTCGTATCCATAGACAATCACACAAAGTGTGACTACCGATTTGTTGCATTGTCTCGACTTTGTCCATAGACGGTCACTTTCGGTAAGAGGACTTATAGGTGGATAAATTAAAGATTGTGGTGTATTTGGGTACCCTCATCTTTTCATACGTCTATAGATTACTTGTTGCACGCTCTTGGGACCGTCTTTTTTCCTGATTTCTCAGGAAATAAGGTAAATGCTTGTTATTTGCAGTGGTTGAAGATTCACAGTCTCGATCCGAAAACAAACGAGGTACCTAGGTACTCGTGGGGCATCGCCCTCCTTGCTAGTGTGATGGACAATCTTTGCGATACTTCTAGGTAGAACGAAACACAAATTATGGGATGTGTTGCTCTTATCCAGGTATCTTTTTGTTTTAATTAACAAATGTTTATTTTTTGTACTTTTGTATATTGGTTTGTGTGTAATATATTCTTATTTATATTTTTTTTTCTGTAGTCATGGGCTTACGACCATTTTAAATGCTTGAGGTCTTCTCGGGATACAAAATGGGATCTAGAGAAACCTACAGGAGGAAGATACCCCCTTCGAAGGAACGAACACAAGGCTAAAGAGACGGAAATGGTTGAAATGAGGAAAAGTAGGATGCTTTGACAATAGATGATGTGGTTTTTGATCCATATTTGAAACTTGATGAGGATGGAGAAGATGAAGTTGGTGATAGAGTATTTTCTGATGTGGCGACCTATGTGTACTCGGACCTTTATTTCATTTAACTGGGTTCGTCAGAACGCTCCGCCAAATTGGTGTTGTATAGAAAATAGTACATGAAGAGTCTTGTTTTAAACTGAGCATAGCCAACTGCCAATTTAAGGACAAAGATGTCAGATTGACCTATGAACCAGCACCGTCGATCGATCATTGGAATGCTCGTTCCGAAGAAGTAAACCAAATGAGTAGAAGAGCGTTTTAAGCTTCTCGTGGCACTTCCGAAACGAATACGATTACATGGAATGGTATCAAGAGTGGTGTCATCCTTATGTGGAAAATTTGGATCCGAAGCGAAGAGACACTTCAAGAAGGCAGAGAGTTCAAAATCAAGAACATCAAGGAATGAAGAAAGTGATTGGGAGGAGATGCAAAGATTACTCCGGAATCGAGTTAAAGGCTTAATAATTCCTTAGAAATTAGGTCTATATGCTTATGAAGAGGACCGACCAAGGAGAGGTAAGATGGCTAGGTCTCCTTCTTCTAGCGACGACTCAGATACTCCCTTCGGTGGGCAAGTTCAATCAAAGCAAGGAAAAGATGGTCGAGGCGGTCGAGGTGGAAAAGGTGAAAAAGGTGGCCGTGGTCAAGGTAAAAAAGGTGGCCGTGCTGGAACAAGTGCTCGAGGTGGACGTGGTGGAGGTAAAAAGACTCCAATTCAAGGTGGCAGTGGAAGAGGTAAGAAAGCTAGAGTTGTAGAACAGGAGAAAGAGGACGAAGATTTGGATACGTTTTTGCACTCGGATTCGGAGGAGGAATCAAGTGAATGACTATTTAGTGGCTTTTTAGTATTTTACTTCATGGATTTTTTATTATCTAAGACTTTGTCTATTTACTATTTTCGTTGTTTGGTTATGGATTTGGACAGATGAATTTTTATAACTTTGCATGTATGAATGAATGTTAGTCTTTCCATTTGTCTAATTTAAGAACAATGAGGAAAAAATCAACATTATTGAAATTTTTGGGCACGTTCGGCTAGGTCGATACTTCACATAACCTAGCCGTAAATGTATATAATTGTTGTCAAATAAACTTGCACAGTTTTTCGATTAGAAATTCCCAGCGGTTACACAGAAAACGGTTAGGAAAAGCATCTGTAATATGTTTACAGTTGGGAAATACCTAGCTGTATATTACTATGGTCACCCAAAAATAAAATGACTTCTGGTTACGGCTACATATCCAGGCCGTGTATCACTGTTAAGGTTAGGACTGCAAACCATAATTCTGACATAAAGTTACAACTCTAGTTTACGGCTTGGTCAAGCTTTCTAGTTCCTGGTCGTAAAGTAAGAACGGTTAGGAACTGCATCCGTAATTTTTTTACGATTGGGAAATACCTAGCCTTATATTACTCTGATAACCCAAAAATAAAATGGCTCCTGGTTACGACTATATATCCAAGCCGTAATTCTTACAGAAAGTAACAACTCTTATTTACGACCAGAAATACTAGCCGTAAATCTGACAAACCACAAACCCTGCAGGTTTATACTTAATTACGGCTTGGTCGACCTATTGATTTCCTAGCCGTAAACACCTATAATTTCCTTTTGTACCACATCATATCGGTTAGTTTTTTAAATTTTGAAAAATAGATCCACTTGAAGACTGATCTATAGAAGGTTCTAGATGTTCAACCACTTATTTAAACTTGAAATAACTCCACCTCCATATAACCACCCATTCCAAATAAAAATCACACCTTCTACATCAATAATCTCCACCAAAACCCCTACAAATTCAATGCAATGTACTCAAAGGATAAACCCCAACTTTACTTTGGAAGAAGACTTATCTCTTTGCAAAAAAAATGTATTATGTTATCCAAAGATGGGAGAAGAACGAAAGAAAGGTGGTTTACCAAGTCAATCGTATTGGAGTAAGATTTTTGATTTTTTTTTATAGTGAAACAGGTAACACTAACAACCGCGATGGGGTTGAATTGTATCTTCGATTTTCAGATATACGCAAAAAAGTGGAAGAATATATGGTTTTACTTCGTATGTGCAAGCAACTTCGACTTAGAGGTGAGACTGATGCATAAGTCGTAGCTTAATCTAAGAAGGAATGGAGAAAATGGAAAGGTTATAATTTCAACTCCGGATCTCAATTCCCCATCATCAAAGACTTCTTGATATATTAAAAGGGATGTTATTAAAACCAATTTTGTAATGGGGATCTAATAAGTATGTAACGGGTTTTATTGTGGTCTAATTAATGAAAGTATTACTAATTTTCAATCGGAGTATGTATTCATGTGTACTGTTCTCAGTAAAAATTGCAATCAAATCCAATAGATAAGAGATATATCAGAGATAAACAGGGAAGAATTTAGACGAATAAGAGAAGATTTAGACGAAATAGTAAGAAGAAGATGAATGAAATCTGGTTCAGGTGAACGCAGTTAATGGAAGAAGGTTTATTCATTCAGCGTAACTATTTCTCTCTCTATTGCAGATTACATACCACCAATCAGGTGCCCTAACATCAACCATTCTAAGACAGACATGAAGCTGCATCTGCTAGGCCAGCAACTCACTAAATGGACCACTACTGAACAATTAAAATGGCACCCATAATAGTGCTCAGTGCACCCCCTTCGATATAAGCTAGGTACATGACATTGCACCCCTCTTAAAGTTGATCCTTGTCCTCAAGGATCAAGGATTGGAGAGTGAACAACCATGAATTTAGGAAAGTGAGATGCAATATTTGACCTATCCTCCCAGGTGGCATCCCCTAGAGATGAGTTAGTCCATTGAATGAGCAGCTGCAACACTTTTCTGTTCCTCTGAGTAACTGTCCTGGTGTCCAAGATGCTCTCAGGTTGCATTATGATCTGTCCTGCATGATCAACTACAAGTAAAGTTGGTGAAGGAATGGGGGATTGACCAATTTGTTTCTTTAACTGAGAAACATGGATGACTGGGTGAATTCTTGCACTTGCTGGCAGGTCAAGCTTGTAAGCCACATCTCCAATCTTCTGTGAGATAGTAAATGGCCCATAGTATTTGGCAGAAAGCTTGAAATAATTGCGCAATGCAACAGATGCTTGCATGTAAGGTTGAAGTTTTAAATAAACTCTGTCACCAACCTCAAAAACTCTATCTACTCTGCTCTTGCGCCTTCTATAATGTTTCTTTGAGGACATCGATCATAGCATCTCTTTCTTTAAAGTAGCTCTCCACTGAAGCTACTGAGGTGACTGATGTTGAGGGAAATGCTAAGTGTGGTGGATTGTAACCATAAAGGGCCTTGAAAGGTGTCATCTTCAAACTAGTATAGTAACTGGTGTTATACCACCATTCTGCCAGAGTTAACCATTGGAACCACTTCTTTGGCATATGACCTGTAACACACCTCAAATAATTTTCTATACAAGCATTCACTCCCTTGTCTACCCATCAGTCTGTGGGTGGTAAGTTGTACTCAGGCTCAGGTGAGTACCTAGTGCTTTTAAGAGGTCCTGCCAATCCTTGTCCCTGTTAGACACAATAGATGCTGGTAATCCATGCAACTTAAACACTTGGCTCAATAAGACTTTTGCTACACTGGCTGCTGTATAAGGATGTTGTAACCCAATAAAATGGCTATACTTAGTCAGCCTATCCACCACTACAAGTATGACAGTTCTTCTATCACTCATTGGGAGCCCTTAAATAAAATCCATGGTGATATGTTGCCATGCTTGGTCTGGGACAGGTAATGGTTGAAGCAGTCCTCCAGGAAATTGATGATCCCCCTTGTTTCTTTGGAAAACATCACAAGAAGATACATAAGAGAGTACATCTTTTTTCATACCTTGCCAATAAAAGTAGCTTTTAACCCTCATGTAGGTGTCTTGAATTCCTGAATGACCACCTATAACTGAAGCATGAACTGACTCTAGGATAGTATTGCTATTGTTGTTGCTGCTTCCCACATACAATCTGTTCTTGTACCTTAGCACCTCATCAGTATAAGTATAGTTCTCCACAGCTGTAGGTACTAAAAGCAATTGATAAATTAGCTGTTATGCCTTTACATCTTGAAAATAGCTATTGACCAATTCTTGAGTCCAGTGAGGCCTTTATAGGGTTAGTGTATTACAGCTATCCTCTAGATGTGGCCTCCTTGATAGTGCATCTGCAACAATATTCTCTGTTCCTTTCTTATATTTGATTTCATAATCAAAGCTATTAGAGCATTGCTCGGTCGAACTCGCAAGCGTTGCTATCTCAAGCTTGTTGTCAAGTTTAGTTGCCAAAACTATAATTCTTGATTTCTAGTCTACTTATAGCTAAGTCTCGGAATAGGATAGAAAGTGTAATTGAGCTCTAGACTCCACGACGTTCATCATACAAATACGAAGAACTACTCAAGGAACTGGTGGAACTTCATCGACTAAAAGGTATGTGAAGACTTGAACTTATCTATAACTAAAAAGTCTATCTACTCTATCTCCTATCTAGAGACAAAAGTCGTATTGCTATATAGACTTCGATTATACACATTTGCTATTTGGAGCCAAGTTTATCTCGCTTATCTTTTTCTCGAAATATGTGTTGGTAAGCTTTCGCTTTGGCCAAGTTCATCTGTACAAGTTACGAAAGTCATGTTGATTATTTCAATATCTTGAAAATTGCTTTGATGAAAAATAGTGTGGGAATAACCTCTATTTAACATCCTCTCTGAATGTTTCAATGATTGAAATAAATAGTTTAGAACATGTAACCATCCTTGGATATAAGCATATAATGTGTTCGCGCATTAGTGTATAAGTCCAAAACTGGGAACCAAATGTATGCATACTTGTGTGTGTACTAAATGGTTGATGGAGACTGGGGTCTTAGCAACTCTTAGTTGTGGGTGAGATCAGCTAAGGGAATCAAGTGCGTAGTATCTTGCTGGGATCAGAGACGTAAGGAGCGTAACTGTACCTTGGATCAGTGTGAGATTGATTGGGGTTCAACTACAGTCCAGACCGAAGTTAGTTTATAGTAGGCTAGTGTCTGTAGCGGCTTAATACAACGTGTGTTCAATCTGGACTAGGTCCCGGGGTTTTTCTGCATTTGCGGTTTCCTCGTTAACAAAACTTCTGGTGTCTGTGTTATATCTTTTCCGCATTATATTTTGTTATATAATTGAAATATCACAGGTTGTGTGTTAAATCAATCAATTGGTAAATCCGACCTTTGGTTGTTGATTTAAATTGATTGATACTTGAACATTAGTCTTTGGTACCGTTCAAGTTAATTTCTCTTGTATTCAATTAGACTCGCAGATTTCTATTTGCTTGAGTAAGTATTGAATCGAGAAATTGAGATATAACTCTTTGATATACTTTTTATTAAGATTGAGTCTGATTGTCTAGTTGATTCTCTTAAAAGTATATTGGAGTTAGTCAATACAGATTGCTAAGTGAATTATTGGGTGAGGTTGTCGTACCCCCACTTTTTCAATTGGTATCAGAGAAGGCAAACACCATAAACCTAATAAGTTTGTGTTTGATTGTTTCCTAAAAGTCTGTCCCTATGGGAAACTCCATTAAGAAACTTGCTCTTGGCATCTGTAACGCACGCCAGAATTCCGTAAATGGTGTTCATAGATTATTTATAAGACCTCTGGTCTCTTGTGATAATCTCGCTTCATCTATGTCCTTGGAAATTCTAGATGATAAGGAACAACCTAAAGGAAAAATTAAAAGTTCCTCTAAGAAGAGTCTCTTTAAAAAACGTGGTCGACGCTCAAAGATATGGAATCTCACTAGATTAACCCTTAATCTGTATGCGGAATACTATCATAATGGATCAATTGACAAAGATCTATTTAGAGCGTTTGAAAGCGTTTTTAAATTCTTAGAAAAGATTAATTTCTTTGAGAATAAGAATTGTTCCAATAAAAGTTTTGTACATGTCAAATCATGTATTCATGACGTACAAACTAGACCTACCTCCAACTCATGTGAAATTGATAAAAAGATTTCTTGTAAGTTCGGCGTAGGTTCTAATCTTCGGAAAAAGTCTTTTCTTGGGTGTAAGAAAATTGATTCGAAAAATTCCATTGACCTGGAATATAATCATTACCATGATCATACTGATATTCACAAATATCAACCTGAAAAGGTGCATGAGAATTTCTCTGCACATTTAGTCTCTTGGTAACAAGACTGACTTTACCCCATGTGTATATAACTTGATGTGGGGCAAGTAATGGTTGACTATTCTGTCTGGGTTAAAAAAAAAAATTTGGAAATTATTTTCTTCTTCCTTCCAAGGTTATTTTACTGCACTGTACTGATCTCTTCAGTGTGCGAACCTTGGATGTTGATCATTTTAAGAAATCCTACTTTCTTTTTTGTGGGTCGCAGGTCAAAAACTGTCCAAGCCCAAGTGTGGGATTATAAGAAGCATAGTACGCGTACTCTTCTTCTTCCTCCCATCTTGTCCGCGTTTGTGAACGTTCTAGGGTTCATGTGTTTTCTCCATTAATCTTCCTTGGAGATCAAAATAAAGAGGGCTTTTCAAGATACACATCAAGTAAGTCATCTCTTCCTCTAATCCCTTAATTTCAAGATCTCATGAAGAATTTCAAAGTTTCAAAAGAGGTTACTAAGAATTTGGGTTCTTCATCTTCTTCTAGCATAAACTTACCAATAGATCAAAGCTCCATTAGAATTAGATTTGTCAATGATTCTTGTGAGAAGGTTTTTTAAATAATTTCATCTAATGGGTTTGTTCTAGAAAAGAAGTTTGAATTTACTAGTGGGCATAATTTCGCCTTCCAAGACCTAGTCACGAAAGACCATCGTATGAAACCATCTCTAATGGTCTTTGTGGTAAGAGTGTTGTTTGGAATGATGGGAAATTCCCTACCACTCATCTTAGTATTGCTTTGATGTCTTTTTGGAAACTTGGTATCTCCAATCTTTGTCCCTCCATGATTGAAAATTCTTGTTGAGGTCGTGAGTTCGCGGAGTTGGTCTATTTCCTTGAGATGGGAACTCAAAGTCTTGACATTTGTGGGTTTATCATTTATCAAATGTTGTTAATGACATCTCCCAAGAAGAAGTTAGGATACCCATGCTTAATTGAGCAAATTTGTCGCACCTTCTCCATTGCTCCGATTGGCAACTCCATTGGAACTCCCAAGCTTGTTCGTCCATGTACTTTCAAACGTATGAAGGAGAATTCTTGCAAAAGACAAAGATGTAACAACCTTGATGGGCCATGTGATACTCTCTCCATGAATCTTCTTCACCAAATTCTTAAAGGTGTTGGTAAGATTAGTGCCAAGGTAAAGTGTGTGCAAGAACAATTACTTGTGATTGCTACTAAGTTCCTGGAAATCAAGGATGACATGGATAAGATTCCAGCCACTCTTATGGTCTCCGATGATGAAGATGATGATTAATTTTTCGTGCTTTATCAAGTTTTTGTTTTAGAGTCTGTTTTGATTATGTCTAGGAAGCTTCTTATGAGAATTTTATTCTTGTGTTTTTAAGAAGAATAACTAGAGTTTGGAATAGCCATTATTGTGATTACACATAGCTATGTCAAACGTTTTCATCTTCAATGTTTTTAGATTTATTTATTTAAATTCTAAAGTTGGTTTGGAAGATGATTTTTGCAGTATTAATCTTTATGGTTTTATATATTGCAATTTGTTATGGGATATGCGTGTTTGCGTCCGTGAACTATGATTATCCCATACGTTGTCAAAAGTTAAGTCTTTTGTACGTCGATATGCAAGTATTGATAAAAGAATGAATAAATTTTTGAAAAAAAACAAAAGATAAGCCTTTTATGTCATTATGCAAATATTGATGGAAGAAAGGATGAGCTTTTGTTTACAAAGATTAAGTCTATTATATGTCATTGTCCAAAAAGCGATGAAAGATAGAATGAATCTTTGTCTATTCCGCAGTATTGATCTTCCCTGATCCATATTTTTATGTATATACTGTGCGGCTCCGTAAGTTTTCTTATGTTGAGCATTTTCCAATTAGATTATCATGGGTTCTCTTGTGGTTAGTTTAGTTGAGTATTCCGATTGAATTAATCATGGGTTCACTTGTGGTTAATTCAATTGAGTATTTTGGATACAAATTCATATTCTTATATGATTTGTTGTTGTCCAAAGAAATCCTTCTTTTCTTGTGAAAGTAAGGTCGCTCTTGTTGTTCTTTTGGGAATAACATTATATGGGGGAGAGTTCTTATTTGAACTTGTGCTTTATTCCCAAATCTTTGTGGGGAGTATGGCGTTGGAATATTATAGGGGTTATCTTGTATCTTTATAAACTCCTTGATGAATGCGTTTAGTTTCGTCTATATGATTGCATCTAAAAAGTTGATATGTGCTTTTTTTTGTCATGAAATGTCTCTATGGAAATTTCATTAGGATCCCACTAGTTTTCGTACCTTTGCCAATTTTATTGACAAAAAGGGGGAGAATTAATGTGTAGTTCACACTAGAAATACATATGGTTTTCGGATCATTATGTAAGGGGGAGTGGTTTCCATGTGAGATGGAGTATTGACTAAGGGGGAGTGATACATATCACCATAGCATTGTTGTCAAAGTTGTGATACAATTGAACTTTCATGCTGTGTAATGATACTATGACACTGTGTAACAATGATTGAGAGCTTTTGTTTTCTCATTGTAATGGCTACGGATCTTCAACAATGGTGATGCTGATTTGGATATCTTTGGAATCATTGGAGTACTTGGAAGTGACGAATATTTAGAGTAATGTTGAAGAACCAAGGAGATCATGCATGTGGAAGAGAAGCTGCAAAGTTTATTTATTTTGTATTCCATATGTATTGATAGTTTTGTCACAAAAATTGACAAAAGGGGAGATTGTTAGAGCATTGCTCGGTCGAACTCGAAAGCGTTGTTATCTCAAGCTTGTTGTGAAGTTTAGTTGCCAAAAATAAAAGTCTCGATTTCTAGTTTACTTATAGCTTAGTCTCGGACTAGGATAGAAAGTGTAGTTGAGCTCTAGACTCCACGACGTTCATCATACAAAGACGAAGAACTGCTCAAGGAACTGGTGGAACTTCATCGACTAAAAGGTATGTGGAGACTTGAACTTATCTATCACTCAAAATTCTATCTACTGTATCTCATATCTTGAGACAAAAGTCGTATTTCTAAATAGACTTCTATTATACACATTTGCTATTTCGAGCCGAGTTTATCTCGCTTATCTTTTTCTTGAAATATGTGTTGGTAAGCTTTCGCGTTGGCCAAGTTCATCTTTACAAGTGACGAAAGTCATGTTGATTATTTCAATATCTTGAAAATTGCTTTGATGAAAAATAGTGTTTGTATAACCTCTATTTAACATCCTATAAGAATATTTCAATGATTGAAATAAAGAGTTTTGAACATGTAACCATCCTTGGATATAAGCATATAATGTATTCGCGCATTAGTGTATAAGTCCAAAACCGGGAACCAAATGTATGCATACTTGTGTGTGTACTAAATGGTTGATGGAGACTGGGTAAGTATGTGTACCCGTACGCATACTGGCGGAAGTTCACGTCCGTGAATTTCTGCTGAGTTTGGAATTCAAAACCAACTCAATCCGGTTACCTAAGTATGCGTACTCGTACTTAGGTTAATGGAGACTGGGTAAGTATGCGTATGGTTGATGGAGACTGGGTAAGTATGCGTACTCGTACGCATACCCGTACGCATACTTAAGTGTGTTACTTTCTAAAATTGGTTTATTCGTGAACTTAAATATATATAAACTAAGGAATGCATATTTGCAAACCGTGGCTATAAATTTCATGAATCGATTCGACTGAATCAAAACCGATTTTGCTTCGATTGTGTTTTGTATACTTCTATGAGATCTAAGCAATTGAACAACTCTCTAACTAGTTCTTTTGAGTCATTTGAACTAGTTAAGGTGAAGATGAATATGGTTGATATGAAAGTGCTCATATGGCTAACCATTTGGTTAACTACTGTTGAACCAACGACTGTACATGTTTAGGTATGGTTACACAAACCTAAATGACGTATATTTCATTTGTGTTTAACAAGATAAGTTCGATCAAACGGTTGAAAGATATTAGCTTGAATCTAATCCGGTTTTCATCTAACGGTGAATATTGAATGCTTTGTTACCAAGGTATTGAAACCCTGATTTGGAGACTATATAAAGGAGAACTCTAGCAACTGGGAAAGTTAATCCCCAAACCTCCTGTGTGAAACTAGTTGTATAAGCTAGTGTCGATTCTCCTTTAACCTTAGGTTTCTACCGAGACCCTGTAGGTTAACGACTTGAAGACTTCATTGGGATTGTGAAGCAAGACCCAACTATTTTCTCTGTAGTTGCGTGATCTGATCTTACTGTTTCTATCGTATGTGAGTACAATCGTAAGATTGGCTTGTGATTAATTTCTCCGATAGGAAAGATAGAAAAGTAGTCACAAACATCTTGGTCTCATCGTTTGTGATTCCACAATATCTTGTTTCGCTAGACGATTAAGATTATTGTGAGGTGATTGATAATTCTAGGCTCTTTTTCGGGAATATAAGTCCGGGTTATCGATTGGTTCTTGTTCACCTTGATTTATCAAAAGACGGAACAAAACTTGTAGGTATTTCCGTAGGAGAAAGATTTATCTATTCATGTAGACTTTTCTATGTGATACAGATTTGTTTATTAAAGTCTTCGACTTTGGGTCTTAGCAACTTTTAGTTGTGGGTGAGATCAGCTAAGGGAATCAAGTGCTTAGTATCTTGCTGGTATCAGAGACGTAAGGAGCGCAACTTTACCTTGGATCAGTGTTAGATTGATTGGGGTTCAACTACAGTCCAGACCGAAGTTAGTTTGTAGTAGGCTAGTGTCTGTAGCGGATTAATACAGCGTGTGTTCAATCTGGACTAGGTCCCGGGGTTTTTCTGCATTTGCGGTTTCCTCGTTAACAAAACTTCTGGTGTCTATGTTATTTCTTTTCCGCATTATATTTTGTTATATAATTGAAATATCACAGGTTGTGCGTTAAATCGATCAATTGGTAAATCCGACCTTTGGTTGTTGATTTAAATTGATTGATACTTGAACATTAGTCTTTGGTACCGTTCAAGTTAGTTTCTCTTGTATTCAATTAGACTCGCAGATTTCTATTTGCTTGAGTAAGTATTGAATCGAGAAATTGAGATATAACTCTTTGATATACTTTTTATTAAGATTGAGTTTGACTGTCTAGTTGATTCTCTTAAAAGTATATTGGAGTTAGTCCATACAGATTGCTAAGTGAATTATTGGGTGAGGTTGTTGTACCCCCACTTTTTCAAAAGCCAAGAAACTTCATTAACTATCTTTGCTGCAGTACTGTAGTGATTTTCTGCTTCAAGAAATACTTAATGTTTTGGTGGTCTATTTGAATAATGAATTTACCTCCTTGTATATAATGCTTCCACCTAGTCACTGCCATCACAATAACAAATAGATCCTTCTCATAAGTAGAGAGAGCCATTGCTATAGGCCCCAATGGTTTGCTGTAATAAACTATGGGTATACCTTCTTAGGTTAATACAACTCCAATACAATTGTTTCTTGCATCAGCTTCCATAGTAAATTGCTTGGTGAAGTCTGGTAGTGCTAGAACTGGAGTCTTGGTCATGGCAAGCTTCAATTGTTCAAATGCTTGAGTAGCTTCATCTGTCCAGAGGAAGGAGTTCTTCTTCAAAAGGTAAGTGAGTGGTCTATAAATGGCTCCATAACCTTGGACAAACTTTCTGTGATACCCAGTAAGACCAAGAAATCCCCTCAGCTCTCTGATGTTGCTTGGAAGTGGCTAATCCTTCATACTTGCAAAAAAAATTGGGTTTGCAGCTACTCCATTTGCTGTGACAATATGGCCCAAGTACTCTAGTTCCCTTTGGCCAAAGCAACATTTAGATAGCTTGGCATACAACTAGTATTTCCTTAGTAAAGAGAATACAATGTGAAGGTGCTCTAGGTGTTCTTGCACTGATGAGCTGTAGACCAAAATGTCATCAAAAAATACTAGCACAAACTTTCTCAAGTAAGGCTGAAATACCTCATTCATAAGGGATTGAAATGTGGCTGGAGAATTTGTGAGCCCAAAGGGAATCACCTTGAACTCAAAATGCCCTTGGTGGGTTCTGAAGGCAGTCTTGTAAATATCTGGTCCATAAACTCTGATCTGATGGTATCTAGCCCTGAGATCAATTTTTGAAAATATGAAGAACCCCTGTAGCTCATCTAACAATTCATCAATAATGGGTATAGGAAATTTATCTTTTATAGTAATCTCATTGAGCTTTCTATAGTCTACACAAAATCTCCATGAGTTGTCCTTCTTCTTGACTAACAATATTGGAGAGGCAAATGGACTGTGGCTGTTTTGTATAATTCCAGAGTGTAGCATCTCCTTAACCAATTGTTCAACAACTCCCTTCTATATGTAAGGGCATTTATATGGCCTAAGATTAACTGGTTCTGAATTTGGTTTCAGTGGAATTGAGTGATCTAAGCTTCTGGTGGGAGGTAATTGTTTTGTCTCATCAAATATGTCTTGAAACTCTTGAATGAGTTTTGTAATGGGTTCAGGGACTGAGGTTGGAATTTCATAAAGTGATATTGAGGATAGTTGTCCCATGAGCCCATGGGAAGTTTTGGATAAGAAATTTTGAAAAGCATTGCAACTCATCATCTTGAGTGTTAACTTCTCAGTTGTCCCTTGAAGAGTAATCTTCTTCCCTTGGTAAATAAATGAAATGCATAGTTTAGAGAGATTAAACATTACATCTACTAGCTTCCTCAGCCAATCATCACCAAGCACCATATCACACCCTCCTAAAGGTAGCATCCTTAAGTCCTCGGAGAATTTATGACCCTGCATTGACCATTGAAGCTGAGAGCAAACACCAGTACTGACAGTTCTGTCTCCATTAGCTACAGTAACTAACATGGGAGCTGTTTGTTCTATCTGACACTTTAGAGTCTTGACCAAAGCACAGTCAATGAAACTATGGGTACTTCCTGTGTCAATTAGAATTGATATCTTCTGATTTTTAATTGTACCTGGTATTCTGATTGTGTCTCCATTTACATGGCCAGTGAGAGCATGGAGGGATATTTCCATGTCAGACTCAACTGGAGATTCCACAGCTTCTTCATAAACTTCTTCCTCCACCTCTTCAGAAAATTCTGGTTGCTCTACTTGCACCATGAACAATTGTTGTCTCTTGCAGACATGGCCTGGAGTGTACACAACATCACAATTGTAACACAAACCCTTCTCTCTTATTGCCCTCATCTTTTCCCGTGTCAATCTTTTTATAGGTGTTATTGGGGGACTGGATTTTGGGGTTGTATTACCAGATCTTGGTGTAAAAGGAGAAGAAGCTGTAGTAGTAGTTTGAATTGGCTTAGGTGGAAATTGAGGAGCAGTAGCTTGATATGGCCTGTTGTTGGTAAATGAATTAGTAAAAGATCTTTGGAATGGCCTTGTGGGCTTAGCTTGTTGCACACATTTCGGTTCTTGCATTCTAGCTAGTGAAAAAGCTTGTAAAAGGGTAGCAGGACGAAACATGAGCACATAATTTTTGATTTCAGTCTTCAATCCACTGATAAAACTCATCACAAAGTATTGTTCAGTTAAATGAGGGTTATTGCTCAGCATAAGATCCTTAAGAACTTCAAATTGTTCAAAATACTCATCTACAGTTGTGACTTGACACGGTTTGTTAAAACTCCCAATAGAATTATCATCCACAAGATTTTTAAATCTAGCACATACTCCATCTGATAATTCTCTCCATGATAAAAAAAGGTTTGCCAATTTGAAAATTAAGGAACCACTTATCAGCCTTACCTTCTAAATAGATGGAAGCCACACTTACCTTCTGATTTTCCTCAGTATTGTGGATTTGAATGTACCTTTCACTCTTTTGAACCCACCCATGCGGATTCTCCCCATCAAATCTAGGAAAATCAAGCTTTGGAGTACGCTGCTTCTTAGTATAAGATGTCTCTCCTGCAAATCCATGACCAAATTGATTGTTACCTCCTGGTGGTGTAAATCCAGGCGTACCCAAAATTTCGTCACCATTGTTGCGTCTAGAAGGTTGAAGTAGCTCACCCATTTGAATGGTTAGTAGATTCAAACTGCTATTCGTATGCTCTTGAAAGGCCTTCAAATCAGTCGATTGTTCATCTAATTGTTGACTCATCTTTGTTACTTTAGTATCAAGATTATTGAATTTTGCTAAATTTTGTCTGTGGAAATCAGATAGCTCTTTGAGTGTAAAATTGTTGGTACCCATGATTGAAGAAAGAAAGGGCTCTGATGCCAAATGTACTGTTCTCAGTACAAATTGCAATCAAATCCAATAGATAAGAGATATATCAGAGATAGACAAGGAAGAATTTTGATGAATAAGAGAAGATTTAGACGAAATAGGAAGAAGAAGATGGATAAAATCTGGTTCAGGTGAACGCAGTTAATGGAAGAAGGTTTATTCATTCAGCATAACTGTTTCTCTCAATTACAGATTATATACCACCAATCAGGTGCCCTAACATCAACCATTCTAAGACAGACACGCGGCTGCATCTGCTAGGCCAGCAACTCACTAAATGGACCACTACTGAACAATTACGATGGCACCCATAATAGTGCTCAGGGAACCCCCTTCAATATAAGCTAGGTACATGACATCATGTTGAAACTCAAAATTTCTCAACTTACATATTCATTTACGGACGGGAAAAATATGTTAACCCAGTCGTAATACAGACTCAGGTGATTATGGGAAAAATAACGGCCAGAAGTTCTTCACTTCCCATCCGTTTTTTGTGTTCATGACTGGGTGTTCCTCAGTTCCTAGCCGTAATTACGTATTTACGGCTGGTTCGGCACATTTTCCCAGCCGTAACAGGTAAAATATTCAGATTTTGCTATTATTTTTAATGGATTTTAATCGATAAAATTGATGCTGGGAGTTGATTATAAGGTTGTCCCGAGTTTTGTGACAAAGGGTTTCATCATTTTTCTTCAAATTTTTTCAAAAAAATTTCACCAAAACCACCTTTTTCCTTCTTCAAAATCAAAATCAAAATCAATGAAAATCAAGTTTTGATTTGTTTCCAGAGTGAAAACTTGTCTCTCTACTAAAAAAACTCGTCTCTCTCCTAAAAACTCGTCTTTCTTGAAACAAAAACTCGTCTCTCTCCTAAAAAAAACAGTGAAAGAAACTAAAACCCTAGCAGCCGCTTGAGCTCCTCTGCTCAGATTTTCTCCTTTTAGAAGTAAAATCTGAGCAGATCAGATCATCTCCAACCTTTCTTCTTCCCTTTCTCCTTCAATAGCTGTAATTTTATTTAGATCTAGTTTGATTTCTGTATTGTCAGTTCTTCTTTTTAGGGGTTCTCTGTTTGAGAACTTTGATTTCTTGCTGTATTTTCAAATCTTGCAAATCTTCTTGATTGAAGTGGTGTTTCTAGACAAGGGTTGGAATTATTCATCAAGTTTGTGAAGTTCTTATAGATTTTATGCTTTCCAGAAGATCAAGTTCTTCAGCAGCCATGGAAAATCAACTTCAACAGAAATTTGGGTAGCAACAACATCAAAGATTCCTTCAACAACAGCTTCATCAACAACAACATCAAAAGACACCAAGACTCCGATGCCGATTCAGACAGACTCCTACCTATTCCGACCGATTCAGACCGATCCCGATGTCCTGTGTTACTGTTACTTTTATCTAGGTTACTTAGTTTACTGTTACTGGTTCTGTTTTACCCAAGAGACTATCAATCCTTGGTTTTATGAAAAAAAACCTTGGCTGGATCTTTTTAAAGATCCCACTGCTGCTTTTTTGCAGAGTGCAGATTTGTTTTGTTTGAAACAAATTTGGCCCCTTAGCATTCTTATGCTAATGATTTGTCCTTCAGTGATTCATGGAATGGTTGTAATGGTGGGAATTTCAGTCAAGAATTGGCGGAGTTTTTTTAGACTTGATGATTGTAATATGATCTCTGATCACTTCTGTAATGATCCCGATTTCCAATCAGTTGTTTCTATCAATATATATGAGGCTTGCCTTTTTTATGAAAAAAAAAAAGTTTTGATTTCCAAAAGATTAATCATTTGATTAGTCTAATCCATTCACTAATACTGATTAATTAGCTTAATCAATTTAATTAGCAATAATCAAATTGACGGTAGATTAGGTATTACATAAAATATCAGGATAAAGGGTTCCATGGATTACTATTTCATGACCCTATACAGCCCAAAAAAACCCAGCCGTTTAAAGCCCCAGTAATAGGATTCTTCTATATAATCTAAGCAGAACATGATTTTCTTAGAAAAATAAGAACTAATAAAATAAAATAAAAGGAGAACATGATTACTTTATGGCACACGTAACAAAAATCAAATGACACACGGGATTTGCGTTCCTTCTCGTAACACATGAGGATGAAACTCTTTACGAGAAAGCTCATGAATAGAAAGAAAAAACTGAAAATGTTGGGCTCACTTTATGAATGCAATCAGAACCAATGTAATGCCACTAAATTGAATCCGAAATCTCTGTTAAGTCTAGTTGTAACTTCAGTAAAGGTAAAAACTTTAAAATGTGTAATAGAGTATATTGTTTATTGATTGATTATAACCTAACGCAACAAATAGCAAATTGTCAGATGGCCGAGTGGTCCAAGGCGTTCTCCTTTTCGAAAGAGGGCGTGGGATCAAATCCTCCCACTTCTGCCATTTATTTCTGTTGACAGATTCTGAGTCAGAGTTTTTCTTTTTGAATTTTTGTTTTCACTTTTTAATCTCACTTTTTAAAAAAAATTACAATTAGGTAGCTCTATGATCCTTACATAAAGAAGGCAAGAGCCAAATAGGGGTACAGACCAACCCTTATGGCTAACATTTGTTTTAGCCTATTGAACTAGATCGTGAGCAATTCCATTTGCAACACGGTTAACAAAGACAAGAGAGATAAACTTAAACTTGGAAATTATGGTTTTAATATCCTGTAATAGACAATGTGTTCTTTGATCTCCCATGAAAGTCTTCTTGTTTATTTGCTCCAAGACAGCTAGTGCGTCACTCTCAACAATGATTCGATCAAGTCTCTTCTCCAAAGCCACCATCAACGAATCTCTGATTGCTCGAGTCTCTGCTTCTTCTGCAGAGAAACATACCAAGTAAGTTGACTGAGCATAAACAAATGTATGGGTTGAATCTCTAAGGATGAAACCCATTCCCCCGTTCGAAGAATTTGGGTTCCAAACACCATCAGTGTTTATCTTGGTCCAATCCTTAGGTGGAACCATCCAATATGAAGTTGGTTGTGGTGAAGAGATTGCAGCTATGCTCTGTAAGGATGGAGGTTAAATAAAGCTCATCATCATTGACTTTGCTCTTGCTAGAATTGCAATTGGTTCTTCTGATTTCTCAGCATGAACAAATCGGAATAGTTTAGTTCAATCTCACTTCTCATGGTTTACAGTTTACACCAGTTTTGCAATTTAATGTGCCCCACGGTATTCTTTTGTTTTTTTACTAAGCAAAGACTTTTATATTGATACGAAGACTGCTTAGAGGGAAATGAAAAACCATCCATAAACCCCTGTGAATTGTGCTTAATCAACATACCGGCGAAAATTGATTACTTGCCATAGACAAATATTTGTGGAATCCATAAAAACTGAACAACAGATGTTATTATACACAAATGGCGAAAAAAGCCGAATACATGATGGAATTAAGGAATTGATACAATTTTAAAGACATGTAATTTGTGATTTTATCGGCAAAAAATTCGAATCTAATCATAACTAATCTCAATGCTAATATTTACTACACGCCTTTATGCTAAATCTTACTTTACTAATGCCTAGCAGAAGAGTTTTTTCCTTTTCTAAAGAGTTAGACCAAATATAAAATGTTAAGTCCATGAACTATATTTTTAACCTTATAAGTATTCAAATGATCACACTATAGATTATTTTTAACCTTATAAGTATTCAAATGATCACACTATAGATTCTCAGACAAACTTCAACTAAAGACGACATTTTTTTTTGAAATCCTTCGCTATCATAGATTCGAAGGGATATATCTTGCTTTCAGTTCACTCGGTCAAGAATATCTCCGAGCTTAGTGTTTATGGTTTGGGTAATCTAGTAGATTTCCTTGTCTTAAAGTGAATTCCAACCCATCCAAGAGTTGGTGTTAAAGTGTTGAGGAAATTTTAGTTTTCACCAACATCTTATCCGTTTTCGTGTTTTATTTTTTCTCTCATCTGCCTCTTGTTACTCAATATTCATTCTATTAGTAAGTGTCGGGGAGCCCGGGATTCAAGGATGGTTATATATAATTCAAAGAAAGCACACATGATTATTCTATGAACTATCACGAACAATGCAAGGCACATAAGTCTTTGTTACCCTTAACACATTCATAAACAATACGCTGCAAAGGTTTTGAGAAATATACTAGTCCCCAGTTAGCCTTCTCTGGACATACTCTACGAGCCTATGATCGCGCATGATACCAATTGCTACGGAAATGTACTAGTCCACATTTAAAATCTTTCTCCTTAAAGGCCTTGACAAAATAAGCTCTCACATTGAACGGTGATGAAATCCTCTTTTCCTGTTGGTCGAGATAGGCTTTTTCTAATGTAGAAGCTATGGTGATGAAATCCTCTTTTCCTATTGGTCGAGATAGGCTTTTTCTAATGTAGAAGCTATGGTGAGGACACTTGGCATAACTTTATTGGTTGAAATATTTAAAATTGGGTTACACTTTGTTTACATCAAGTACTGAACGGTTAGTTAGTAACGGCGTCAAACAAAAAGTAGGTGGACAACACTTCTTTCAGAATTGTAACCTAAATAATTTCTTTACACTATCTTTATACCAAATACTTAACTGTACGTTAGTAACACCGTTACAAGTGGACAATACTTCCGTTAAACCTTAAAAAAAACGGGTAATATTCAAATCTAGAAAATTATTTTAAGAGTGCTATGTGGATTCCTACAATAAAATTATTTTATTTTACTCTATAAGAGTGCTGTATGAGATCCACAAGAAGGTATCAAAGTTCAAAAATACATTTCATCCTCCTCTCTCTCTCACCCCTTCTACTTCTCCAACAAAACCATCAAAAATAACCATTTTCTGCTGAGCAGATTTCTTCATTTTTCCTTGCTTTCTAGGTTAGTTAGTAGATTAGTTTGGTTTTTATTATGTTTTCTGCTTATCTACATCATTTTGGTGGTTTTATCTACTCTTTTGAGGTTTATCTTCGCTTTAATGACGATTCTTGGTTGTTGGGTTTGGTTTTAAGATCAATAGTGATGCTCTCCATGCTCTCCAACGACGAAATCTTCATCTTGGTTGTCTCCGGCGACGGAATCTTCATCGTCAACTTATCCGGTGACGGAATCTCCATAGGTGGTCTTTTTGACGACGGAAGCTTCATCACTAGCTATAAGAGATTTGAGCAAATCACTCCTCCTTTGGGAGCATTTCTTTCTAAAGAAGAAAAACAAACTAAATGGTTGGAATTTAATTCCGAGAAAAACCATCCTTCTTCCGATTTAATCGGATCTTATTCATACTTGTATTTGTCTTACTCCGGTAATCCTTCTCTTTCTCTTGTCGGATTTCTCGGTATTGTACTCTTACAGTATGTTCTTGTTAATTTGTATTCTCTTATTTTCGATCTTAAACTCATTGTAACCATGAAATCCCATTAATGAAAAGGTTCATTGTTTATCAAAAAAAAAAAAAAAAAAAAAAAAAAAAAAGGTTGAAAAACACTCAATGGCTAACCATTCTGGTTGTTGGTTCGGGAGCAAATGCATCGAACCCATTTTCCAAAATTGTGGATTGTTCACCGCAGACCTAGGTAATTACAATGTTTTCATCCGTCGCCGTTGTAGGTTTCTTATATAACCTCACATCGACATACTTGGTCAAAAATGATCCCAACTATACATGCAAAATTTCTCCAAAGAATATTTGGCACACTGAGTATAATGGGGATGGATGGAACTTGATTTGAATATAAAAAGACTGAATACTTCTAGGCTCAAGTGTGATTTGTTGAAATGAAGCGCTTCGTGATACGCTCATGCTATGAAATTTGCATCGAAACAATGACAAAAAGGAGAAAAATCAACGTGATGTGTGATTGGAAAGTGCACTGAACAAATGTAGGCTTTTAAGTGCACTGAGCCATGATCGAAGCAAAATTTATGCATGCTTGCACCAAAAAAAAATCAATTTTTAATTTTAACAAAATTTTATTTTGTTAAATAAAATAGAATCTGAAAAATTATTATAGAGGTACAGTCGGAAACCAATAAATTTTGACTGTAAATAAAATTAATATGAATTTTAAAGAGAAAAAGTATTGTCTAATGCCCGGCAAAGCACGAGCACAAAATCTAGATGAGGTTAAAATTAAGAAGCTAATAAATAATCATCACCTTGAAAGATACGGATTAATATATAACTACTATTTCATCAATAAAAAATTCCATATATATCATCCATATTTTCTACGAAAATAAAAGGCAAAATAATTAAAATTTGTACATATTTTCTCAATCTATTTAATGTATTGGCCCCGCCAAACTAAATAAAAGATGCATCGCCACGAGGCGGGGCGAAGCCCTGCGGACATCAAGTAAATGCATCGCCACGGGGCGGGGCGCAGCCCTGCGCAAACTAAATAAATGCATCGCCACGGGGCGGGGCGAAGCCCCGCTCACACCAAATTATAAATGCATCGCCACGGGATGGGGCTAAGCCCCGCGCAATCCAAATTATAAATGCATCGCCACGGGACTGGGCTAAGCCCCGCACACACCAAGTTAGAAATACATCGCCACGGGGCGAGATGAAAACCCGCCCACACCAAGTTAAAATAGAGGAAAAAAAATGCCCGATGCGTAGCACAGGCACAAAAATCTAGTTGGTTTTATTTTTTTGTTCGCATATGGAATTTGATACTTACCATGGAATTAAGTAATCTCCCGTAAGAAGTTGTGTAAATCATGGGCCAAATTTAAAACTGGCCAATCGGGGACATTTATAGTTATTTATTTGAGCGAATGTCGAGCTATTTCACTGTTTCAGGGAAAGGGGTGAGTAGGGTTAGAATCTGCAAAAAGGGACAAATATGTGCGAGTTAGACTCAGTGTGACTCACCGAGTTAACTCAACCCGTTTTTGTCTAACCTACCCTCCCTGGTCGAGTTAGGTTAACTACCCTGGATAGGTTAGGTTAGGTTAGGTTAACTAAACCCATTCATCTTCTGAACCAGTTAGGGGATGTCACAGACAGAGAGGAAGAGATCGAGAGACGGAGGAGAGAACTAATTGCACGGAGAGAGTTATATATAGAGAGAGGTGGAACGAGGGATGTTATCGCGAGAAGAGTCAAGGATGCAGAAGAGATTGAAGCCCTAATTCTTAAATAGAGAAGAGAACGAGTAAGTAACTGAAACCCTAAGTTCGTTTTAATTGTTGTTGATTATCGAATGTTTTTTTATGATTGAATGTTTGTTTGTTCTGAAATTATAGTTTATAGGAAGGAAAATTAGGGTTTCAATTTATTTGGGGATTTTTAAATTCTGAAATTAGGGTAGTTTAATTGGTACACTGATGAATGTATGGATGAAATGGAATTCGCTGAAGCTGAAAGTAATATGCATGATTGCATGATTTGTTTGCTGCATATCAACAATGATATGATTATTATTTTTTGCATGTTCATTGTTTGTTTATGAATATTAGAAAAACATGTGATTGCTTGTGGTACCGTGATTTTTATGTTTTTGAGTTTTGTACCCAAAATTGGGTATTTTGTGTGTATGATGGCCTGATTTTTTTGTTTTCCAATTTTTGTCAGCAACAACTTATTTTACTTTTTAGTAATGCATATGTAGTGTTTGTAAACATATAATGCATCCTAGAAGAATAAATGTTTAATTGATCTATGATTGCTTGTTGGGCATGCTTGTTTTTGAGTACCAATATTGTAATTCCCAGTACACGATGATGCCAATGCACCTAAAGGCGAAAAGAGAGACGAATTTTCCAAGCAACTCAGGTAAACACATATATACACACCATTTAACTACTGTATAATACAAGTTAAGCTCTGTTGGCTGATTGTTACCAGCTGAAGTTACTTAACATGTGCAAATGGGGCTTCAGACTAACACATACTTTATTTTATTTTATAAATTCTAGGCTGTGTGGCCACTTGGAAATGTTGCTGGTGATTCACCTAAATGCTGAGATCTTGTTCTTGGCCACGGGGTCTTGAATTTCAATTATATAAATTCATGTGTCTTAATTGAGGATAATCTATTTTGATTAGGGAATTTATTATTTGCAATACTGAATTGGAATATTGCTCAAGGGGACGCTTTCATGGGAACCTACCCTTTCTCTTGTCTTGTGTTTAGATTCTGATGGTGTTTCTTTTTTTTGTTACTAGAGTTGAGGACCTATCTTCAGTTTTCACAAATCAATGAATCACATCTTCCAGGTATAAGTCATCTCCATCTTCATCTTCACAAATCAATGAATCACAAGACAAGCAAGTCAGCATTAAAGGATCTCTTTGCCCTTTCAAACTCATGTCAAAACTTTGATTTGCTCGCTAATGCATCTGTCTACCGGTCTTCATTTTCATTAGAATGATTGCTCATGCGGGTGTTATTCACAATTTTTGTTTGCAGATGAAGCTGATGGATCCTTACACCAAGCTGGAGTAATCGCTATTATGAAGTCCACGCCAGTATCGTTGGAGGACGCTGAACTTAATACGTACAAGATCAAATTGTTACAGAGATTTACGACACGCAGCCAGATCTCAGCTAAAACTTGTCAGAGTTGATGTCCCTTGTTTTACATGGTCAATTTTTTTGGATGACCCTATAAATTGAGAAAATAAAAGCAGTGTATATTGTTTTTGAAACAGTCCTAAAAATTAAATTGAGTACCTCGCTAACACGGTAGTATAAATGTCAATGGGTACTTATTTTTTTATGGTACTATAAATTATGATGGGTAACTGACTTTGTGGGTCGTATAAATTAAACTAGGTACCTAGCCTAGTTGGTAGTATAAAAAAATTGGGTGACTTGTTTGTATCTTACTCAACTAGAAGGGTATTTTGGTCTGAAACGGAAACAGTCAACTCGCCGAGTTTGACTGAGTCAGGAACGCACATGGTTAATACCTTTTCACCGAGTTTACCTATTGCCCCTTTCCATGAAATATCAAATATCCATGACCTTCCCTCTATTTATTTGTTGCCAAAGCAAAGAGTTTTTCTCCACAGTGTGTCTAAATAATAAAAGGGCTAACTGATGCTAGTGTCAATTTTTAGTCCATGGAGACAGACAGAGACAGACAGATATCCTCAAATACAAGATCAAAGACCTCTTTGGAATACACCCACTTGAATATCTTGGCTACGCGTGAGTGCATGCGTAGTTGATATGGACAATCCTGTCTCCACTCCACTCCACTCTGTAATCTCTATGCCTAAGTCAATTGGAATAGGCCCTTTTGAATTTCTGATCTATATGCTTACGTGACTACAGACGTAGTATAGTAGGCATAGCGATTATATTGAAATTGACACTTTATTTCAATATTCCTCTTGAAAATGCCTTCTCACCTGCCAATAATTCAAACAACTAACAAATTATCATGATTTTGTAAGAAATCGGCTCAACATCATTGTTACGTAGGAAATTAAGATTGCTGATATATTTCTATGCAGTGAGGCGATTTTTTTCGAGAGTAATCTCGGTCAATCTAACAATTTTGGTTTCTAAATAGATGAAAGTTGCATTTATTCCTCAACCAAAATTCAACTATTAGCCTACTAGAGGTTGCCTTCTTGCATTCCTCATAATTGAAAAGATTACGTACCCCAGCCTATGCTGGGACAAAATATAACAGAATTTAATGCCTGTGTGGTACAACAATATAGCCTTGTACCCCCTAGCTAGTCAATAAATTTGGGATTCCTACTAGAATTATTGGCAAACGAGTATTGGCCGCAAAAATTATCAGCCCTGGCAACAATTAAAGGCGATAGCCCCCCATATATACCAGCAATTATGCACGCATCTGCTGCCATCCTGTCTGCCAATGAAGCGGATTGAGGATAACCCACACTGCCATATTCATTAACAGAACGAGAGCTAAAACTAAACCGACAACCTGAATTTGGGATTAATTAATTTTCTAGTTTTGTTAGGCTTTTTTTTTTTTTTTTTTTTTTTTACCTGGAGTGCAGTAGAGGAGTATCGAACCCCATACAAAAAGTCTAAAATATTACACATCTCCAACTTGGGTTATCCAGAAAAATTTACTTGTAACAGATGGTGAAGGCTAAACAAACATGAAAACATTCCTTTCATACTCGGTTAAGCCCCCTCTCTACGAAGTCTTTAAATATTCTTGTAGGTTTCATTTATTCCTCAACCAGAATTCCACTTCTAGAATTGCCTCGATCTCTAGCTAGCTATCACGTGTATTACACCTCCAATCCTCTTTCTCTCCAAAAGTTCAAATATTTTCTTCTTCTTATGTTCCATATCTTAGAAATAAGTTTTCAAGACAGAAATGGCATCGCCAAAACATGTCCCCAGATGGACTCCAACAGAAAGTCCAAGTAGATCACCATCGCCACTTCTTAGCAGTAAAGAAAAAGACAGCAGCTTCGCATATCATGATCAAGAAGAAGATGAATCCATGAAAAACATTTTCCCGTTTGGTACTACTAGTATTCATCATGATAACAAGGGTGGTCATTCTTATCCTGAAGAAGACATGTATGATGCGCCATCTCTAAGAATTGAATATGATCATCAACTAGAGGTAGGAACCAGGGGTGGTTCAGTTGTAATGGAGATGGAACCAATTGAGTTTATGACTGAACAACAGCGGAAAAAACAAGAGGGATCACGAGAAGCTGCCGTGTTTACATGGGAAGGTGTTGTGTTGACATGGGAAGATCTATGCGTTGGTGTACCTTCATCTAGTAGTAAGGGAAATGATAAAGCCATTATTGAAGGGCTAAATGGGTATGCTCAGCCTGGTGAGGTCTTAGCTATTATGGGTCCTTCTGGTTCCGGAAAATCAACTCTTCTTGATGCATTAGCAGGTAACTACCGAAACTAACTAATTTCCTACATGAAATTTAATATATGCATCGACTTAGTTATAGTCGCCAAAATTATTTAATATTACAGCATGATAAAGTCGTTTAGAGTTAAAATTTGCAACTTGTTCTCGAATCATCGCCCAATTTTCTTACAGTTAACATCTGAATATAACTTATGGGAGACATTGGCATCACATGACCCTTACATCTTCATATCGCCCCTAGATGTCTCACTGCTAGATTACGAAGTATACAAGATTTGGATCTATATCGTTGGGAATAATGCGTTGATGAGAAACTTTTGAGAGAGAATTAGCAATATCTTGTGCACTCTCTAAGTACATTTTAAAACTTTGAATCACTTCAACACCCTTTTCATTATTAGCTTTGTATTCACCGCCGTTCCCATGACTGTTTGCCTCGATCACCGAATTCGTTCGGTCAAATAGCGTCGTCTTATCAGCCAACTGCACGAATTTTGGATTATCCCACACTACATTACCGTAGATTGATTTCCTTCTGAATGTCCATTGCGCTGTATTCCAATTGAAGCTATACAACGGAAGGAAGCGCTCACCATATAGAGAAACGAATTCTAGAGCTGATAATATGAAATCGAATTCTTCCCTTGACATGTAATAAGGAAAACTGATTCTTGTCCATCCTGGTTTTAAACCATGGTAACCCTGTCCATGCAAGTTATAACAAAATTGTCAAATTATGGACAAATTAATTAAGTCGTAAGCTACACAACACTTGATATAGGGGTTATATATTTACCTTTTTGATGGTGGCTCGAAAGGCAAGAGATAGATGTTCATCTACACCGAGCAAACGATGAGCATAGGGTCCAGCGCAGGCACACCCACCTCGAGCCTGAATGCCAAAAAGGTCATTGAGAAGCTTTGCGACGAAAGGTCCGTGTAAAGGCTTCCTTGACTCTCTTATCGTGTAAAGTCCTCTCTTTCCTTCATCTACCATCGAAGGCCTAGAATTGTTACTGTTAGGGAATACAAGAAAAGAAAGGATGGCTTGTCTTTTGACCTCAGTATTTCCTAGTATCCATATGTTTGGATTTGGGAGGAGTCTTTCGAGAGCTTTTTCTATGTAGAATTCTTCTAACTTTTCGATTAGATGGTGCCCTATGAATTCTTTCACCCAAAATACCAATGACACTCGTATCTTTTGAATGATCGGTGGTGTACCAGCGTCTTCTCTTTCTTCGATGTCGTCGTAGTATAATGTATCCTGCAGTTATATGGGTCGTTATAGATTTTGGTTTCTATAATATTATCAAATTTTAAGAACTAAAACGAGATGTCACTATCTGAAGTCTTTTCCAACACCAGAAATTAGTAGGTATATTACCTCCGCATTGAAGTCATTGACATAGCTAACAGTGCCTCCTCCACAAGTTGAAGGGGCGGAAGATCTCAGCTCATACAAGGCCTTATTCATCATAAGAATTCCTGGTGTTCCAGGTCCGCCAAGGAACTTATGCGGGCTTGCAAAAATAGCATCGTATCCTTCCATATTGCCTGATCGCATGTCCATCTCCATATAGGGAGCACTGTATATCACAGAAAGAATTTGAAAACCAATGATCTCATAAGAAGGCCCCATAATGTAGTACTTAGTAATAGAACTAGACTATGAGCTTACCATGCCGCGAAGTCGAAGCATGCAAAAGCACCATACTGGTGAAGAAGCCGAGAGATGGCACGTGTGTCGACAACTATACCGGTGACATTACTACAAGCTGAGAATGAACCTAACATTGGACGATTTTCAGATTTATATTTCTCAAGATGAATTCTCAAACTTTCCATGTCTACTAATCCATCGTTATCTAACCCGATTTCTATTACTTTAGCTGTACTTTGACGCCATGAAAGTACGTTCGAATGATGCTCATATGGCCCTACAAACACTAACCACCTTTCTTCATTCTTTAGGTATTGAATAATTCTATCTCGCAGAGTTGATGGAACCCAAATTCCCATAACTTCCTGAAGTCTTTTGATTGCCGCAGTTGTTCCTGATCCACAGAAAATAAGGGCATCATCTAGACTTCCACCCATGCATTTCTTTACGTAGTCCGTTGCTTCATGCACCATTTTAGATGTCTTTCTCCCTACGTAACTGTCACACGTATGTGTGTTTCCTGTTAATCATATCCATATCGTTAAAATCTCTATATGAGTAAGAAATGAAGAAACTAAAATAAAAATGGCGAAAGGATTATGTAGTAGTTTACCATAAAAAGGGAGAACATTTTGTATGATGTAATTTTCAATGTAATGAAGAGATCTTCCTGAAGCAGTATGATCAGCATAAACTAGTCTCCGTTTCCCAAAAGGAGTTTCAAATTCAAAGTCATCACCTCCAATCACTTGTGACCTTAACCAGCTCAACTTCTCCTCTTCCTCTATGAACTTATTTTCATCTTCTACCTCCTTCTCTTCATGAATCATATTCGTTATCAGTACTATTAGATTGTTCACCTACTAAACCGAGTTTTAGGTGTGAACCAAGAATATTAAGAGAAACTACAAAAATATAAGTTGCTAGAAAAATGAATGATGAAAAGAATAAGAAGAAAGAATAAGTGAAAATGAGAAGGAATAAGCCATCTTTATATACCGACTTTAATCTTCAACTTAACGTTTCTTCTTGGATACTTCGGTAAAATCTTCCCGTCCGAATGATAAAAAACATTTTTTAATGTCTTCCAATGGTCATATAATATGGGCAATAAGCCATCACTAATTATTGACTTTAATCTTGTTCTACAATACAGCACATTATATTCCGTTCAAACTTTCATTGGGGTACACTCTACCTGAAAGTAATAAAAAAATGTATATCAACGTGGCCTCAACAACAATAATAAATTCCCATAGTCCCATGTACACGTACGGACAAGCATGTCAAGATGTAAAAGGATAATCAAAGTCTGCTGACCTAACACGTTTAGTTGACCAAACCGGTAATTTGGGATTGGAAAGGCCACTCAGGTCATAGTCCACATCCAAATGATTAGAAATTATGCTGACTTTGAAACCCACAGGGAAACATATGAGCAGCGGTTAGGATATGAGCTTCTAATTCGTACACGGAAAATATTGAGTGTGGTGTCCGTATCCAACTAACATCCTTTTAAATTGCATCCAAATTCCATCAGATGGATGGGGTTAGATGCACGGTTTCTCTTTCCGGGAAACAAGCAGTTCGAAAAGTGCCGCAAGAAAAGAAATACAACAAAGAACACTATGTAATAAAGAAAGATTTCTCCTTTACCTCGTTGTTTCTTAAGTTTGTTTTAACCCTACAAACTTGTTGGAAATGAACTAATAAATGAGAAAAAGAAGAAAAATAGTATCCGATGATGATTCTTGTACGAATCATATATCACAAATACCCTTGACCTAATGAGTGCAGGTTAAGGGTATTCAGACCCAATCCAAAATTTATTGGATTCAGAAAATTGTACTCGCCTTGTTTAGTCAATGCACGGATTAGGCCTCTAAGGTGCACACTTGGCTTTAGTGTTTCGCACTAGAGCACCACAATTGCAACTCTGTGGGCGAAAAATTGTACAAATAATAATGAATGAATGTATCACTAACTATCTTTGTGACCCTTCTTAATTAATATACTCCTTCCGTCCCAAAGTAATTGAGCTATTTGGTTTTAAATTTTGTCTCATAAATAATTGAGTTATTTCACTAATCAATGGGATATCTCTAAAACTACCATTTTAATAGATTATTGTTACTATAAGAAATATGTATAATTTGATAGTCATGTTTATATTCGTTACGTAGATGTTTTAAAATGTTTTTCAGCAGTATAAAATTTACAAAAGAAATCTATTATTGGGGCTTCACAATCTAATAGAGGGGCTTCACTTGGATTCCTAGTGACCAAAAAATTGGTTATGGGGTATTTTTGATTCAATACCAAATATCTAAAGTACCCTTCAACTAAAATAAAACCTATCTTCTTCTTATAATCTTCCTCTCCTTCATCAACGTAAATCCTTCCCTTGTTTTTTTTTTTTTTTTTTTTTTTTCTAATTGAGATCATTTCATCATCTTAGATTCAGCCACGATTTGAAAAGCTTATTGTCGGCTGATTGAAATCTCTATAACCACAACCAACTAACAAAACATTAGGATCAGGAGATATTATGGTTAAATTGGTTGAAATAGGAAAAAAATTAGGGTTATAAATTCACTTACGGTTAGGTATTCTTAGTTTCCTAATCGTAAACTAGTTCTCTGAAACTACTAAGGTTAGCAAACTAAGAACTTCTAACCGTGGAAAAAAAGAAAAAAAAAATCTGTAGGTGTTACGGTTAGATTTGTAACCGTAACTAGGTTTATGGTTGGGGTCGACTCTCCTGGAACCTGACCGTAAAAAAAATCCCGAACTAACAAGAAAGTTTTAAGTTTTTGAATGGATTTAACCGTAAATCTTTAATTACCTAGCTAAACGTGTTTTAATTAAGATGAAATATCTCGTTGGTAAACGTTTACCTAACTTCCTTACCTATGATTTGGTTTCTTATTACCAACCGGACAAACCTTCCCGTAACAAACATACGGTTGGTTTGTTTACCAACCGAAAAACTTGGCTGTAACAGACCAACGATTGGGTGTTTTTCCCTTTTCATAGAACAATCAAACCTGGTCGTAATTAACTTACGTTTTTTTTTTTACCCAGCCGTAACTGGTTTCATTTCAACTTGGGGTTTTCCCAATTTTTCTTATTACGGTTAGGAGTTCGTCGCCACCTAGCCGTAAATTTGTCTTACGGTTGGTTAGGAGGGGAAATATCCGACCGTAAATCGGTCTGAAAAAGAAGAAAAAACTCAAATTTTTTTGTGTACTTTTAACCAATTTGGTTTCTCTTTATCATATAAGGATTTACCTACTTTCTCACTGAAACCACTTGAGTAAATCAAAATTTAGGGTTTTTTTTTTTTTTTAAATCAGTTTTAAATAAGGGTTGTTTAGTCATTATAAAATTATTTTAGATAAAGGATTTTTGACATTACTTATGAGTGACCCGTTTTTGTCCTATTAGGTGACGGCCCTCTATTGGAATGTGATGCCCCAATAATAGCTTTCTTACAAAAAAAACCGTGGCATAGTTTAAGAGATAAATCATTTATAAGTTTTACTAGTTATTATCTATAAAGGTATAATTATAAAAAATACTTAAATATATATACTCCACTTTATTCCTTACCTTAAAAATTGTGCAAACTACAAATAACTCAATTAATTTGGGATGGTGGGAATAATATTGTCCTTTTTTGTGTTAAAAAAATGTCATCAATTTTTCGGTGGCGCAAACGACCTACTAACAAGTATAATCTGCAATGTCTTTTCGACGAAACGTTAACTTCGCATATGTTTTTATTATTTCTTCCAGCGGAAGATAAAATATTATTCATATAATAAGCCATATATTGACCTTAGTGAGTTAGTCTTGTTTGTACACTACTACACTCGACCATATTTTTTCTTCTCTTTTATTCCCGATAAAGACGTATACTCGACTACCTGGAAGTAATAAAAAAGGTACGGCCGCCTGTACATACGTAGGTGCGGGCAAGCATTTTAAATTTGACCAAACCTTATGTTCAAGAAAGTCCAAGCTTTAGCATTTAAACCTCCTTTGCAACTTGTTTGAATAGTAGGTAGCATTACCCTACTCGGCAAGAAAGTATATATATTAAGCTCCCCTCATTAGCTATCACATTGAATTAGCAGTACATCTTCAATCCTCTCCTTCTCTTCTCATTTTCATTTTCATTTCAAATCGAAAACATCTTCTTGGTTTGATATCTTAACGAAGTTATTAAGATATGACTTCACCATCACCATCTAATATCCCAAGATGGACTCCCACTGTAAGCCCGAGTAGATCACCACCACCACCACTTCTTAGTCAGGAGATAAATAGCTTTGCTTATCATGATCAAGTTGAAGATGACAGTTTGGAAAGTACTTTCCCATTTATGAGTACTACTAGTACTCATCATCATCAGCATCAGCGAGATCTTTATGTTGATGATCAACCTGCTAAAAACAATGAGGTTATTGTTAATGCTTTAAGAGTTAATGGCCATCGATCAGAAGAAAGCAAGAGTTCATTTGTAATAGAGATAGAACCAGTATTTGAAGGTAGTAGTGTTGTGTTGACATGGGAAGATTTATGTGTTCGTGTACCTTCGTCGAGTAGTAAGGACAGTGATAAAGCTATCATTGAAGGGCTAAATGGGTATGCTCAACCTGGTGAGGTCTTAGCTATTATGGGTCCTTCTGGTTGTGGAAAGTCAACCCTTCTTGATGCATTAGCAGGTAATTAGGCAGATTTACAAGTTAAGTTCGTACATGGAAGTTATATTATAACGGCATAGAGTTGCTCATTCATTATTAATAAGTACAAATGACAGAGTTGACGATGAATTATATTTAGTGTTCATGTTTCGCATAATCCATGAATCTCTTTATAGATGCATGAATGCTGCATTCCATTAGAACACATTTGAAGATGATAGAATCTCAATCAAAAGACGCTATCTGATTAATTGCAGGCAGACTATCCTCAAACACAAGGCAGTCGGGTATGATACATGTAAATGGTCGGAAACAAAGGCTTTCTTTTGGGACGTCGGTAAGAACATTACAAGTCTTAAAATTCATCCTACATTTATTTCTTGGTTGAAATTCCACACGTGCTTAAAATTTCACAGGATTAATCACTTTAACAAGCACATTATAAATTTTGTAGGCTTATGTAACTCAAGATGACACATTAACTACGACATTGACAGTTAAAGAAGCTGTTTACTACTCTGCTTTGCTTCAATTACCTGATTCTATGAAAGCATCCGAAAAGAAGGAGAGAGCAGAGAAAACAATAAAAGAGATGGGGTTGCATGAAGCTAGAAACACAAGAATAGGAGGGTGGAACATTAAGGGTTTAAGTGGTGGACAAAAGCGAAGAGTAAGCATTTGTATAGAGATTTTAACACGTCCAAAACTTCTCTTTCTAGATGAACCTACAAGCGGTCTTGATAGTGCAGCATCTTACCATGTAATGAATAGAATTGTGAAGCTTTCGAGACAATATCAGATGACTGTTATTGCATCCATTCATCAACCGAGTAGTGAAGTGTTTGATCTCTTTCACAATCTTTGTCTACTCTCTTCTGGTAGAACAATTTACTTCGGCCCAGCTTCTGCAACGAATGAGGTAACCAAATCAAGGCTCTTTCTTTTTTTAATCTACACGTTTCATTCATATTATCTCGAATTTAATTTCGATTTGTACTTTTGTTGCATTTTTGGCCTCACAGTTTTTTGCACTGAATGGATTCCCTTGCCCAACTATGAGAAACCCATCAGATCATTACCTGAGAACTATCAATAAAGACTTCGATCAAGTAAGAATTTTTTAAAGTTACATTTATGTAAGAATTCCCTGTATCAAAAACTAAAACTAAAAGTTATGTATCAATATTCCTTTTCAGGACGTCGAACAAGGTTCTAGTAGCCAAGCAACAACTGAGGAAGCGATTAATACACTTGTTGAGTCATATAAGTCATCACTGATTTTCCAACAAGTCAAACAACGAGTATCGAGTCTGTGCAAAAGGGTAATAACATAGTAACTATAGAACCCTTATTGTGGATGATATATATAGGATACTTTTGCTTATGAAACATCTATCTTAATTACAGGAAGGAAATATCTTAGAAAAAGGAAGCCAAGCTAGCTTCTTAACACAATCTGTTGTTCTTACAAGAAGGTCCTTCGTGAACATGTACCGTGATTTAGGATACTACTGGTTACGATTAGGAGTCTACATTGCTCTATGTCTTTGTGTTGGTACAATATTTTTCGATGTTGGTAGCAGTTTTGGTTCAATTCAGGTAAAGAGCCGAAACAACCTCTTAAGTCTTCACTTTCTATTATGATTAAACTTATTCTTTGAAATGAACACCCATATCAACTTGCTTGGGTTCTAACGTTTGCAGGCCAGAGGTGCAATGCTTATGTTTGTAGCTGCATTCTTAACTTTCATGGCAATTGGGGGATTCCCTTCTTTCGTGGAGGACATGAAGGTATAGTTCTCTCTCTCTACATGTGTGTATGTACATTCTGAAAGATCAACCTCTAAAACATCTTTGCTTTGTCATTTTTGATGCTAGTTTTCACTGTTCTTTTCGTCTTTTCAACTTCAGATCTTTGGCCGAGAAAGATTAAATGGACATTACGGTGTTGCAGCATTCGTTGTGGGAAATACAATTTCTTCAGTTCCATACTTGCTTATGATCTCACTGATACCAGGAGCCTTAGCTTATTACCTAGTTGGTCTCCACAGAGGATATGAACATTTTCTTTTCTTCGTTCTACTACTTTTCGTGTGCATGATGTTAGTTGAGAGCTTGATGATGATCGTTGCAAGTATAGTACCCGATTTTCTTATGGGTATAATCACTGGAGCTGGAATTCAAGGTGTGATGATGTTAAATGGTGGGTTCTTTAGATTACCAAATGATCTTCCAAACCCATTTTGGAAATACCCCATGTACTACATTGCCTTTCACAGGTACGCAAATGAAGGGTTCTACAAGAACGAATTCCAAGGACTTCGGTTCCCTAATAATCAAATAGGAGGATCATCGACTATCAGCGGCGAAGAAATATTGAAAAATATTTGGCAAATGCCAATGGGTTACTCAAAATGGGTTGATCTTGCTGTTTTATTTGGAATGGTGGTTCTATACAGGCTAATGTTTTTCAGCATTATCAAGTTGTCCGAAAAGATGAAATCCATTGTAAGACAGCGCAGTGTTCCAAATTCAAGTAAAAGTTTGTAATGTATATGACACTATTTGTGTTTTTTCGTTTTTGTATTCATTGTAGCCATGAAATTTATACATACTTTTTTTATTTGTTGCTGATGGAATAAAAGTAGTAGGAATCGCAACTTGTGTAGGAATCGCAACTTGTGTCTACTGGCCCAATTATACGTGGTGGCAGGTAGCTTTAGCAATGTAAATCACTCTTTTTGTCAATATGTAATGCATTATTATTACGATGTAACAGGATGACGGTATGAACCATCACCTCCTAATATTGTATATCTCTGGCCTCAATTTGATAATAAAATTTCCATTTCCCTCAAATAGAAAGAAGAAAAGAAAGGTACTTTAGCATTAAACTGGCCTCATGATCGGCATACGTCCAAAAATATACTAACCTTCATTCAGAGTAGCAGTTGGTCGATCGCATTACCTACTTCGCAAGAATTCTTTATATATTAATGTTAGAATACGGGCATCCAAAACCAATTGGCAATGAATGGAGAGGCCCTAAGAGATTATAAACCGTAGGATCTTAGATGCCCAGACAATGTGGGACTAATAATATCAACACGCGCCCTCACGTGTAGCCTCGTTGGACAATTAAATCGGGTGACGCGGAGTAAAAGCGCGGTCAAATGACTCGTCGCAAATAGCCTGCTCTGATACCATGTTAGAATACGGGACTCCAACTCAAAACCAATTGGCAATGAGTGGAGCGGCCCTTCCATATTATATTTTAAGTTCATTATGAGGAAACTAGTGATGTGGGACTATTGTCCTTTCACTCCCTCCCTCACGTGTAAGGCCAGTCACTCGGCCTAACACGTGGACCTACGCACGTGTGGGTCATGGGTGTGTAGGTGACATTCGGTCACGGTCCACCCCACGTACAGGTCATACGAGTGACCAGTCATTCGGTCACGGGTGCACATGTGACCA